>CM060477.1:9406433-9708933 GCA_030544235.1 Lepturacanthus savala | reverse complement strand
GAAGAAAGAGAAGAAGAGAGGGGGGATCAGGAGGGGGGCTGAGAAAAGAGGAAAGTAGAGCCGGGGTCTAGGTAATTAACGGCAAGCTCTTTAATTACTGCTGGTGTTCATTGTGCCAGAAGGAATGTGACAATTATGCCATTAAAACTTCCTAATGGGGGGAAAAGGCGAGGGAGAGGAGGAGGAGGGGGGGGGGGATAACGGAAGACATGCAAAAGAGGAGGATGAAAGAATGAAAGGAGAGAGGCAACAGAAGGAAGAGAGAACGACGAGAGGGAGTGAGGGAGGAGGGATATGAAAGGAAAAGGGGGAAACAATTGTGACAAAAGAGGAGCTGGGAGGGAGATGGGGAGCGTATTAGGCCAGCACAGTGACAGAGCAGATTAGCATCAAACAAGAAAGGCCACAGACGTGTGTGTGTGTGTGTGTGTGTGTGTGTGTGTGTGTGTGTGTGTGTGTGTGTGTGTGTGTGTGTGTGTGTGTGTGATTGTGTGTGTGTGTGTGTGAGATTGTGTGTGTGTGATTACTGAAACAGAGGACATATTCATTCCAAAGACGCCACCAAGGTGGATGGAACTTTGATGATGCAGAATCTGGCAAAGGAAAAACTGTGTGTGTGTGTGTGGTGTGTGTGTGTGTGTGTGTGTGTGTGTGCTTGCTGAATCTGCGTAGGCTCCTGTTTCAAGTGGTGGTGCAGGCAGGTAGAGGAGGAAGAGGAGGAGGAGGAGGAAGGTGGAGGAGAAAGGGGAGAGATCCACAGAAACGGGCCTTGGGGGCATCCTGATACACATCCAGTACATTTCCATCTCCACATTACCTCTATGACTCACACACACACACATACACGCACGCACGCACATAGACACACACACACACACCGGTATAAGACGGAAAAACATAACAACGGTGTCTAAGCACATATATAATACACACAAACACACACGTCCCACACAAACATCAAACAGTGAAAAAACACACAACCCACGCACCCGCACTCGAAAAACACACATGGTCACACACACACGCATACAAATAACACCCACACACGCACTAAAAGCCGCACACAAACACTTACACACAAAGTCTTCGTGCTCACCAAGGCGGTTGGTTTGTCAGGGGGATTAGAATTTGCATGGCTGGGCAAATTTTCCTTGTGCTAAACTCTAATCAGCTCCTGTATCTCTCAGACACCTGCCCAGCAAAAAAACCTTAATATGCAAAACACCTTCCCTCCCTCCTCCCCCCCTTGCTCCCCCACTGCAACTCCTCGGCCAACAGAAGACTTATTCACCTGCCCTCTCGCACTTTTTTCCTCCCTCTGCCTTCTTGCAAATTTCCACATTTATGTATGCAAATAGGCTGTTCCCCTTAAGCCTGTTTCAACAGTACAGTAGCTTCCTGGTGCCAGGAGAAGAATGACAGTCTTATCGAAAAGATGCGAAGGGGAAAAAGATGAGCCCGCTGTGGTCAGTTTGGGCAGTTATGGGATATGTGACTGGTCTTGCAAAAAGTTTTTTTTGTTTGTTTTTTGTCGCCCTGTCTGCAGTTAAGGCGTCATACAAACCTATCGCCTGGCAAATGAGCTGTTTTTGTTTAATTAAAAACAAAAGATAATACAGTCATTCAGTTTTATATCACACTGACTCGTATCTGCCTTCAGGTTAAGATTTGGCCCAACAAGCCTCATGTAGACAGAACATTCATTTATTATTCACTGAATGCTCCCAATACAAATGTGCATAAATATAATAATTGAGTTTGTGATGTGTTTTTAGAAGATTATTTCCCACAAGGCACTCCCATTTCCTGTTTCCTATGGGTGAGTTGCCATAAGCAAAGCAGGTGCTTTACCATAAGCAGAGCATCATTTGGTATCAGGTTGAAGACAGGATAAAAAAAGGAAAACCTAAACGATTAAAACAAACAAAATATTATTATCCTTTAGTAATTGCCTCTTTCCCGTGGCCGGCTTTTGTTGGTGGCTTGAAAATAATCCAAACTTTTTGAAAATGAGTTGCTGAATGTAAACTATCAACGCAGGGTTGTAGGTGAAGGTCAGCCTGTTCTTCAAATCAATAAAATAATTCCTCCAACAGTCACCAGCCGCTGAATAGGAGGAAATCAAATCATTTTTCTATGTGCTTTGCTTTGATGGACTTTGGGTTTATTGAGACCTCATATACAAGTACTTCTGCCTGCCAGAGTCTTTGAAAGCCTCCCTTAAGAGGGTAGAAGATGGATGTGGAGAAGTGTGTGTGTGTGTGTGTCTGCTTGTGTGTGTTTGGGGGCAGAAGAGCCCCAGTGGACAAATAACGGACAGAGAGAAAGAGAGATAGACGGGAACCGGGAGAAAAGAGAGTGAAGCACTTTAAATGTGAGCGCTGCATAACTCCCACTGCTCGCAAGGGCACTTCTCTCCTGCACGTCATCTCTCTTTTCCCCCCTCTCTCCTTCTACCCTTCTTTCTCCCCTTTCCATTCCCCCTTGATTCCCTTTTTCCCTCCCTCCATCGTTTTCTCCTTTGTCTCTGAGCTCTCACCCTCTATCCCCTATCTATCCATCTCCCTCTTCCCCCTCTCCCCCTCTTTCTCTCCCCTTCCTCTCACTAAAACAGTAGGACGCTTAACCTTGATAACAGTGAGATTTTTCCCCCTCAAAGTGACACACACACACACACACACACACACACACACACACACACACACTGGAGAAGTGCTTTGCCAGCATGCCAGGCCGGTCCAAGGGACGGCTGTACCCTTCGAGGTGAACAGGACACTGGGAAATGCAGCAACAACAAAACACTCACACACACATACACACTCTCACATAGACTCGATCTCTCTAACGAATACACACACGCACACACACACAAAACGCAGATCACTCTAGGTCCTTCTTAACACAAGCCTTTTTAAAGGTCTATTGTCAGCTGACATTGAGAGAGTGCCGGTGATCCTGAAACATTTCACAAACACGCACGCACATCTGACAACACACGTTGAAGGTGTCAAAAGGAGAAGTGTGGAAAAAAAAGAAACGGTAAAGGTGAAGTTGCCTGCAGAGAATTTATGATTACAATATACAGGAAGACAGTCCCACACACACACACACACAAGCACACACGCACATATAATTCTCACCACCGCTGATGACTGGAAAAGGAGAGGGAAGTAAAATGTGGTTTAACTTTCTCAAACACACACACACACACACACACGGACTAAGAACCACTGAGGGGAAATTGACAGTGAGAGGAAGAGGCAAAAAGAGCAAGGTGTGACTATGGTTTCTTCCTCTTCAATACAAGTTCCTGATGTGTTTAATGGCCTTTAGAACAAGATAATTCCATCTCACCCATTATAGCACAGTATACTGTGTGCAGCAGGGTGTATGAGAACAGTCGCTGCCCACACGGTATCAAATGAAATTCGTTTTTGTTTTGTTTTTCTCTTTTTAATATGGACTAGAGTAGCTCTTTTGCAGCTTTCATTATTTGTTTAATCGCTGGAATGTGTATCAGTTTACCTCAAAGTCGTTGGCCTTGTTGTAGTGCATGTTGAGGGCTCGGAAGAGCTCGGAGTCGCGGCTGACGCTCAGCTCCTCGACCCCCGTGGTGCCGTCGTTGATGGACTGGCGGGCGAACTTCTCCATCTGGATGTAGTAGAACTCCCTGAAGTTGCTGAACCACTTGATCAGCTGGGAGGTTATGCAGCGGTTAAACTGTAACACGAGATAGGGTGGAGTTAGCGCTATTTCGGGCGTTGCTTGCGTCTTCAAGACTCCAAAAGACACTTGGTGGAAATAAATGGGTGTGTGTGGTGAGAAGAGCATGTCTGGCATGTCTAAACTTCGTACAGCTACTGGATTTGAGTATGATGGGAGGACGAGAGCGTGACAGCATGTCTTTTCACATCAGTGAGTTGAGACTTGAAGCGATAGCTCAGGAAGAGTGCGAAGAGACCGAGAGGGAAAGATAAAAGACGAGAACAAGAGAGAACACAGGTTGTGGAGTGAGGGAAGATAATAGAGACATTAAGTAAGACAGCTAGCAAGGAGGGGGAGTGTGTGTGGTTCGTCTTCCCCACAGGGAGCAGACCCCCCCCCCCTATCATAACCCTGAGAGTGGAGGAGGTGGTGTGTGGGGTGGGGGTGGGGGGTGAGACCGCAAACACATAATTGACCAGAAAAACGATTAAGTCATCATCTGAAGCGCCTTGGCCCGCAGGGGGCTCAAACATGTACTTAACCCCGTTCACCAATTACACCCTGATTCTCCTCCCCTCTCTGCACCTCCCAGGCAGAAAGAAAGGAGAAGGAAAAGAGCAAAAAAAAAAAAAAAGAAAGAGAGACAGTAAAGCGAAAGACGGAGATGATAAGCTCTGCGGAGAGGGTTGTGGCTATCTGATCTGTGCCGCTCGGCTGGATTCAATAGGGCGAAGTAAACCTATTAGGAGCATCAGCTGGTCCCGGCTCTTATTTTCGGCTGGTGTCTGCAGTGAAAACACACTGTCTAAACACATAACCACTAGATAAGGACCTCAGGGGGGTTCGGGGTAGATGCCTAGTGAAGTTACCCCGAAACGCTCTGGACCCAATCACTCGGATTAAACACTTTTACTTCTTTCCTTCGTTTAACCCTTCTAAATTACGTCTCACTCGCTTTCAAAACGCTGGCCTCTGAAAGCTTGGTATCACCCCCCCCCGACCATCATCCACACCCTTCATACACACACCCACACCCACACAGGCCTTCACTCCTCCCTCCCCTCTGCTCTTTTTGTGGCGCTGGAAGAATGGGGGGACAAAACGCTACTAAACGCTGAGCGGACTGCTCGCTGGGGAGGCAGAGCGGTTTTGACATGGAGATTAGGCTCTGGCCATTGTTCGGGCAAAACACAGACACACACAAACATGCACACACACTCTTCGCGATCTGGGATGGCAGTCAAACACACACCACATGCAAGCGAGTGCATGGAAACGGGGAAGAGGGCGGGGGACGGCTGAAGCAGAAAAGGCAGACTGAAAAGTTGACGAATCAGAGGAGGGCGAATAGTTGGATCCAGGTGGGACGGGGGCTAAAGGAGAAGGCCGTGCCTTTCTGGAATGATCAGCGGATGACATAATGGTGGAGTGAAAAAGAATAAGTCCGCTTGACATTGTTTGGCAGGGGTTTGGGAGGGTGTGTGTGCGTGTGTGTGCGCACAGGGGGAGAGGAGGGGGTAGCACGGTGGCTGTCCTAAAGTGCAGGGTGAGCATAAACGGGGAAATGAGGGAGGGGGGGTTGGTGGGGAGGGAGCAGAGGAGGACGGGTGCAGGTCAGCGCCGTCGGACAATGGCGTTTTGCTGTGGGTGGGGGAAGAGGGTCGGAACGTGAGCAGTCAGCAAGCTGGGGTCGTGACATCGGAGCGTCAAACAAACAAACTACTGACACTTACAAATACATCGGCTGCACGGGGCTATTCTTAAACACACACAATGCAGCAGACAGTCGGAGTGTGACAGAGCACAAAAACACCATCTCGCTCAAGTTGCGCCTCTCCAGTTCTACAAACCGCCGCTCGGGCGCGAGACCAGAACACACCTTACAGGGTGTTGTAAGATGCATTAGCAAATTGCAGCCCATCTACCCAAGCGTGTGCGTGTGCACGCGCGTCTGCGCGCGTGCCAGGCTGAGCACTACATACTGAGATTAAAGTCAGCGGAAGAGTTACCATCGCTCATGCCGGAGACCTTTGGTGTCACTGCAGCCGAGTGACGGATAGATTTGTCACTTTGGACAAGGATTACTTTATTATAACGTCAGCTTGGGAGAAGATGTATTAGGCCCCCGTGCAACTGAACCTGAAATGTGGCTCAATCACAGCACAGAACACACAAAAGGGCCAATATTTACTGTACGTACGCATACAGGTACGAATTCCATTATATCCGCATCAATTTCACTCCACACACTCGGGGGCTCAATTTTGGCATGTCTCCCCGCAGCTTCCAGCAGTCTTGGTTCATTAAGTTGCTGGTGGGGGATACAGACCCCCTGATAGTGGCTAAGGACAAGAGTGTTCAATGTAAAAGGAGGGAATCGGTTCAAAGGAGCACATCACTGCAGCCCCTTAATCAGAGTTGGCAGGGGTCAGCCAGCACAGACATGAGATCCAGCGAGGAAAATGTGTGTGTGAGAGTGTGTGTGTGCTCGCTTGGTTGCAAGCGTGTAAGTGTGTATAAGGGTGTGTCTGTGTGTATATGTGTGTGTGTGCGTGTGCCTCGCTGAGAGGCAGATGAGAGAAAGACAGCGAGAGCGTGTTTCTCACACTCACACTCAAGAGCCTGTGAAAGGTCAGCGCTTACTGCTAACAGCACAAGATAGAAAGTGACACACACACACACACACACACACACACACACACACACACACACACACACACACACACACACACACACACACACATGTTCTGCTCATGCACAGATGCACACTTAAGACCAGAATAGGAAAACACTCAAGTATTCTTGGTCTAAACAATATGTCGCTTGCCAAAAGTATTCACAAGCTTTGACTGCACACATCAGCTAATAAAATGCTGCTAAATAAATAGCTGTTTACGGTTTTGTTTTCCAGGTTTGTTAGGTTAAAAATATTCAACTAAAAAAGCGTTTAAATGCAAAAACAAAGTGTGTCTGGCCCACACTTTCTCTGACATACTGGTCAACAGTGGAGCAGAAAGCACACAGATGACCTCAGAGTGCTAAGCTACATCCAGAACAACCGGAGAGGAGAGCAGAAAGACAGAGAAGCCTGTACGGGCCTCTCTCTCTTCCTCCCTCTCTCTCTCTTTCTCTCTCTTTCTCTCTCTTTCTCTCTTTCTCCCTCCCTCTCTCGTAAGCCCCTTCACAGTCATCAGGGCTTTCCAACGTTTCCTGTTTTCGCAGGGGTGAATTGTGGGAGATAATCTCCGGCTGCCTATTGGCTGACTGCACACAAAAAGCGGCCCTGGAAAGCGGGCTTTTGTTACTGCAGCGACTCAAATCCAGCGGCTGGCTTTTCTTTCTCCCCGGCCCCGCCGAGGCACACATACCATGCCACACCATCAGCGAAAAAAAGAAAAGAGAAGGAATGACATATAGAAAAGGGAAAACCCTCCTGACCTCCGTTACTCTACAGCACATGACTGGCCCAAATACTGAGGCATGTAGCTAAAAGAGCGACAGAGTGAGAAACAAAGAAAGCAGGGGATGCATATAAGGCTGTTTGCTTGAAATGAAAGGAAAATATATATCTAGAGTATATAAATAACCAAACAGTACATCCACACAAAATATGTGTACAAAACTAAGAACTTTAGCTGACTTTGTTACTTGTACTTTTATCGATTCTGTTCATGCATTCTGTTCAACACAATATCCGCATTAATAATGAGATTCCTTACATTTACTGGGAGGATAATATAGGCATTCATTAGCAAACCAAACAATGGCATTATGGTATATCTGTCACAACATTTCCGTAACACCAAAAGTCAAAAAGGAGACATTTGTCTTGAAGTGAGCTTAATCGAGGGGAACAACAGCTACAGCGTCTAACAGTTGTTAGGGCAACCCACTTCCCACGTTCATTAGATTCTTGACAGTCAATACCTGATTAGTCCAGACCTGATTAGCTTTCAAGACTTTTGTCTGAGGACGGCCACTCGCTAAGGGGCCACACTGGCTGAATCTAATTAGATAGCCAGTCTCATTCCCATACATGTCCAATAACTTACAGCTTGAGTCCATTGTTCTCCACTGAAAACAAAAACAAACCAACGTGACTCATAATCCCCTTAACTATCTTGACCTTGTTTAAGTATCTGATGAGGCCATTCATGATGAGGCCACCTCCTTAGGAATGATTAGTCACTGAAACAAAGTGGCTCCAAGCCGTCGTACTTATAATATCTGCAGCAGCATTAGATGCAAAACAATGTCAAATCAGTGGAAGCCGTCATATCGGAGTTTTCTAATGAAACACCATGAACAGGTGCCTCCCTGCTTTGCCAACATGTGCCTCTCCTTTTCATCCCATCCAATGATGTGCTGAGAGAACGTCATGTGACCTCACGAGTTGTGGTTGGCGGCGACGGCATCCAAAAGGGGGCAGCTGGGAGAAAAGGGAACCTTTATCTTCTGATTTGAATAAGATGGCCTGGATCTGTCACAGACAGTGTTTACCCCTCCGTATGGTCGTAGACCGGCATACATGCAAAACAACACCACCACGGACAAACTCGGTCGTGCGCACTACAACGGCCATTGTGTTGTTGTTCTTGTGTTTTTTTTTGTTTTTCGTTTTTTTTGTTTTTTGTGGAGCCTCCATATTGTGCTTTGTTTTCCAATTTTCCATCATTAAACATTAAACTCCCTCCTTGCCATGTTCGCCTAAACCGACTCTTTCTCCTCTCCCCTCCCTCATCTAACCATCCTCCCTACACCTGCTCAGATAACCACTCCTCTGTCTCTAGGCTCCATCCTCCTCTCTGCCCTCTCCACCCCTCCATTACTCATCCAGCTCTTTATCTTTAGAATACTCATAGGCTCTCTGGCTCCCTCATGTAAACCCATTCAACTTCCTCTTCTTTCATCTTTTGCATAAAACCATAACTTAGTGAGGGAAAGGGCCTCATTTCAAGACAGACAAGCGTACACTGTTCACGGTAACTGAAACTGGCACATCACAATTAATAACCTACACTTCCCCTTTTGAAGCAGGTGCATTGGCAAAAGCACAAAAGGTGGTGGAAAAGGTGGTGAAGGGAAAAAACGGGTAAAAGAGTGCTATCTATCATTACATATGTTACCGAAGCAAATGCAGTCACCATCTAAAGAAGATTATGATGCAACAAATGACTTTAAAGATTTGCAAAAAAGGGACAGTCAGAAATTCAGAACAAAATAATGTAAGGCGGCAAAATTTTTGGTTAAAAAATTGTAAAGTAAAAGAATGGAACATGTTGTCTCACCTTGACATCAGAGAAGAACATCTTCAGCATATTAGAGCTTGGATAGCGGGTGTAGAAAAACATGAGCTTCGCTTTCTTCAGATGATTTGGGGATAGACCCTCCTGGATCTGAAAGCACCCATTAAGGATGTTAACATCTGTTTGGAAGGAATCAACTCATGGTGGATCAAGCACATGCAGTGACAGATATCATATATGCGATATGTAGTAATTGGTATGCAATAATTGGCAGTAAGTTTGGCAAGAAATGATCACTGGGATGATGGGTAACCAAATTTCCTTTCAGGCATGAATGCAGGTTTGCTGGAGGGGGGCTGAAGACAGTGCACCAAAGCAAAACCATTTGCTTTCAATTAGCATCGTCCGTATCAGGTGTGAGAGCGTCACGGTAAATAAAACGCTGGCCAGCATTACAGCCGATTCTTTTACATAAGGAGGCTCATTTCACAGTCAAAGTAAGCAAACGCCTTTGCCTACACCCTATGGTAACCTCCACCCAAAAAAAGGAAGAACAAAAAGGAAGACATTTGCATATCACAGACAAAGACAGCAGTTAACGCCAGTGACGGGCAAGAAGGCCTAATGGCTTGGCGACAACACATGCCAAGACTGAATATGACTGTCTGATGTTGGCTTCATATCAGTGACAAAACAAGGTCTTGAAGATAGTCCCAAACACTGACCCAAGCAATGCAAAAAAAACCTTCTCACGCTCACACAGGCCATGTTTAAATACATATCAGAGGCCTTGTCTTTCTAATAGATCGCTTGGATTAAACAGCAGAGGGGATGGAGATGGGCTGGTGGGGGCACCTTGAGGGATAGCATGGTTCCAACCTTCAATTACATCCCCCTCCTCCTCCCTCTGCTCCACCCCTACCCCCCAGCCTCTCTGTCGCTGCCAAACCCTTGGAGGAGCAAAAGAAGGAGGAGAAGGAGAAGAGGGGCTCTGAGGCTTTGGACTGAGCCAGTGATGGGGGGGACTGAAACACATCTGCGCCACTGAACGGCCCAAGCCATTTCCATGGTGAATTAACGGCCGTTTAATGCATCTGATAATATCAATCTGGAGGATAAGACATTGAAAAGGGAACGGGGATGGGGGCGGGCTACATGTTAAAACCTCAGGCTGTTTCAACAAGGGTTTTCATCAAGCTCTCAGCAAGACAGAGCTTTAAATGACACAAAAGCCACAGCCCTAAGTTTTCATGAAGACTATTTACACTTGACTGGGCAAAATACATTGCGTGACATTATTTATGATCTACTGGGGTGGCTATGATCATTAAAATCAGTCAAGTGTCCAGATGTAGCTGTAACTATAGAATGGGAAGAAGGCATCAGCTGCTAGATTGGATTGCCCTTGGCCTCAGGGTTACACAGCAAAGCCAGCAAATGCTGAACCATGCTGGGTTGGCTCCTTAAAGACCCTGTCTACTTTGTCTGATTCAGTGAGAGAGAGAGGGAGAAAGAGAGAGAGAGAGACAGAGAGAGAGTTAGTTGGATACGCAGTGAGGATCTTGTGGGGGAAACCCTGGCAGACTGGTGTTACTCTGTCAGGCCTGGCCAAAAGAGCAGCACTTCACTCTCCACACCACACCATCTGCTCCAAGTGGAGGGGATACAATGGATCCTCAGACAGAGAGAGGGCGAGACAGAGAAAAAGAGCTTTTTTTCAGTAGGGCAAGGTGGAATTTGTTTGCTGTGAAAGCTCCGCACTTACACTTACATTAATTTGTTTTTGCTCTTTCAATTAGGATTAGCATCGTTTTCCCCTTATTGTTGAAATTATATATATATATATATATATATATTTTTTTAAACAAAGAAGTCAAGGTTTTACCACCACAGCCATAAACACAATATCACCTCCCTTCAGTTGACAATTAAGAAGCTTCATATCTCCTGATGAGAGACATTTTCATCTCCAATTCACTCACAGCTTGCAAATGTAATTGTGATTGGACTTAGGGGTGGTGTGCGAGGCTATTATTTTGTCATGATGGTGCACTCATACCAGCTGGCCCACTGTTCGCCTGCCACATCTGACAAGACATCATCATTCCCACAACACTTCCCCAAAGCCCAAAGTCATGAGAGGAAAATAGCTGCTCCACTTCCTAATTCCAGGTGTAAGGACAAGAATATTTGGAGTCGGGACTGAGAACAAATGAGGAAATTGATAGCAGCCATCTGCTCCACAATGGTGCCGAGAGCTGATGAACTTGAACCTACCTCACAAAATGTCTGACAATCTACACAAATATCAAAAATTCTGCATCAATGGAACCCGCATAAATCCATTTAGCGTAAAATGCAAAGACCATTAAATCTCATACAAATTCTAATAATAATAATGGAAAAAATATATATCTTGCTAATGTTAAACTTTACTCCTAAACCTGTGGAATAACCTCTGGGAACTCCAAAATAAAAGATGAAAATAAAAAAGCCCAACAACCACGCATGTGTATATGTTGTTCTCAATGTTCTTTACATTTAGACGAGTGCGTCTGTTAAGGCTCTGAATTTATAAATGCTACAATGAAAGCCACAGCATCTGGCATATGTGGTTATTGTTTGATTGTTTTCTACTTTCTCTCAGTCTCTGTATGTCTCCTTTTTCTCTTCATCCCTCCATAGGGAGCCCGCAGAAGCAAAGGATTATGGATCTCTGGAAAGCGTTCACCCTTGGGTCAGAAGACAAGACAAGGCGAGGTAATGAAAGATAAACAGCTCGCTGCAAACACCTGTTAACGTCCGCTTCAAAGAAAAGACAGGGAGGAGGGGGGTTTGCAGGGAGGGAAAACAAGAAAAGAAGTATTTGGCTGCCAAGCAACAGCCGAAGGGCCCCCCGGGCTGTTGACAGATCTTTATGAAATGAAAAAAAGAGAAAAGAAACAACAGTGATTGTGGGCTTTTTACAACAGCAATGGATGATAAGAGGAACACAAGAGAAAACACAAGCAATCATAAATATACGTCTTTACCGAGGCCTCAGGCGAACCTTTGTGACATGCGCACACACACACACACAAAGGCTGTTCACACACAGGTACACACAGAAACAAAATCAAGGCCTCCTAAGTGTTAAATAGACATGTTCTCTTAATACACCCACAACAGGTAAAAAGCTGCGGGATTACTTTCGTTAGCATGGTTTTGATGCTAATGACTTGAAGACAAAGCTTTCTAAGGACAACCACTGTGACACAATCAAACTTTCATAAGGGTTAAGGGGTGCTGAATACTAAGGAGGTATAGGCGAAACAGAGAAGGGACTGAATGTATCAGTTTAAGCTATTAGTCCCGAGTCCCCGGGGGATTCAATTTGAGCCTCCCATAGGGGATAACCTCTTTTATCCGTAGGATATGATTGGGGCACACTGGGGTTAAACTATAAGGGAGGCTGTATAACACTATTGTGTGCCAAGTTTCAGGATGCTATCTCCCTCCTTGTTCTTTCAGGACATTTTTATAAGAAGGAATTGGGGCAGTAAATGTCGTGGGGACCTAATCTTCGTGAGTATGTGATATGTGACAAGAGAGCTTTTAAAGCACTTAGGCTTGAAGATGGAAGGAAGGCTGTGAGAAGGAAGAGGTCTGAGTATAAAAATAAATATACAATGCAGTACAATGGAGAAAGGAACAGCAGTGGGAGGAAAAGTGATTCATCAACAATTTCTCTGCTTCTTAGGCTAGTTTCACAAAGATTTGATTTTAACTCTTTGAGGTCCAGATGCACACCTGTCTATACCAAAGAGTTACCATCTAAAATCAGATTTTCCTAGTATGTACAGGCAACTAATATGAACATCCTAAACCTTAACTAATTACTGCCCGCCCTCCACCCCTACCCACACACAGCATCCAGACTTTTTTTTTTTAATTTTTAAGGATACATTGCTGCCTGAGTATGGTGAGATGTCAGCCATGTCCTGGAGATCACTGCATTCAGACTTGATAAGGGACAGGGAGAGTCCCTCAGCCGTGCTGCCAGGATGTGCTGGTGAACAGGAACGATGGTGGTGCCCCAGGTGGTGACCTGATGCCATCTTGGTCCTCAGGCTGGTGGTCTCGCGGGACAGGTCCATGGAGTCTGGTGAGGAACGGTCCTTGCCAGGGTAGCCACCTGTGGGTCCACCCAGTGGACTCTGGAAAGGGTAACCCATGAGAGGCAGGGGAAAGGGGTGTCTGAAGGATGGGGGGCTGAAACCCATCGAGGCAGAGAGCGAGGAGGGATGAAGGGAGGGATGATGGTGACCACCATGGGCGCCCACAGCTGAGGACTGGTGGTGGTGGTGGTGGTGTTCACTAGGTGTCTTCCTCACAACTAAGGGCAATGCTTCGGTTTGGTCATTGGCGGCACCTGGCATCCCGGGCATGCCAGCGAAGGAGTCTAGTGGATTGGGAATGATGACATCACCGAAGCACTGCAGCCTCTGGTTGGCGGTGTGGAAGTTGGTGTTGTCTCCATTGACAGCGTTGGGAAACCTTTCAGGAGGTATGGAAAGTGGGGGGAAGGCTTGCTGGGGTGTAGGGCGTGGAGGCTTGGCAAACACTTTAACCACTGTGTCCACCACCTGGGTCATGGCCGAATTGAGTTCCTGCTTCAGTGTTTCTGCCAGCTGTTTACCTTCAGCATGCACGGAGGAGCCTGGACCTCCCTGTCCTTTGCCCCGGCTGAGCCCCTCTCTTCTTGGCTTCTCTCCGTCTGCAAGCAGAGCCTGCTCCTGAAGCAATGCCCGTGCCCTGTCTAGGAAATGGCCCGGGTCCAGGTCAGACATCTCATTGTCAGAGCGTAAGTCATCTCCACCCCGGTCATCCCCACCAGTGTCGGACCTAGCTGGGCTGTCCTCGGACATGTTTCCTATGTCATTATGGAGGTCATTGTGGAGGTCGTTGTGTTCTGAGTCATCAGTTGAGTCATAGATCTGAAAGAACTTCTCCTGCAGCTGGCGTAGCTGCTTCTGCATGTCCTCCAGCTGCAGCTTCAATTGCCGTCGCTCCTCCTGCTTCTGTTCCTTCCTCTGGCACACCAGCTGGGTGAAGCTCTGCTGTTGCTGCTGAGGCAGACGCTGCTTACGCTTGTTCTCTCGGCTGCTACTGCTGCACACCTCACCTCCTCGTGGGCTGCTGGGGGCCTGCTGCTGAGACTGAGGAGGAGGGCAGTCTAGCTCCATTTCCCGCTCACCATCCATCTCATGGTCACGCTCGTGGCGGGAAGCAGGTACCACCACACTGGGTGAGTGGCTCATACCACGAATAATGTTCTCTACGCGGGCTCGCTTGGCACGTAGGTGTTCATCATTGAGACGTTCGATGTCAAAGGTGCCCAGGCCAGGAGGACGGCCAAATGGTGACAAGCATTCCTGAGGGGTGCTGTCTTGAGAGGAGTTACTGCAGGCGTCCTCCTGGGGAGCATCTGAACTTGCATTGGAGAGCCCTGAGCCGGGGAAACCGACATCCCCTCTCTCACCTCTGTCCCCTCTTTCTCCCCTTTCGGGTCCTCCTCCATTTTTAGCCATGTTATTCTTGAGAAGCTGGGAGATAATGGTGGTGCCAGGGAAGGGCATCATGGTGTCTTCATATGAGTTGGCCCGCTTCAGTAGCTTTCGGAGTACATTGGACTTGGACTCACTGTCGCTAGCTGATACTACGCCAGGCCCACCATGTGGCTGCACTACAGAGCACTCCATGGAGTCGGTGTCTGATCCGTGGTGAGAGTGGGAGTTCAGAGAGTTCATGGCACTGAAAATGGCTGCTTTGGCGCGGGCAATGTTATCAGTGGTTGTTGTTGCTGTGGAGGAGGCTGTGCTGCCCACGGTCCTCTTAACACCAATGTCCACACGTCTTCGCTTGGTCTGTCTGTTCAGGAGGGAGTCGCTGTCATGGTCCGGCATCACGGGTTGCTGCTATTGGGCCATATCCCACAAAGCCAGTCCTCTAGGATCAAAGCCTCTGAGTACCTGTGGGGGAAAAAAATGTACAGATGCATGACTCATCAAAATTAAATATATTTTTAGAATCTGTCAGTCACTCGCTCAAGCACAACATGACCTAAACTAAATCTAAAACAGAAAGCTTAAATGTGCCTTAGAGACTGAAACAATTTAAATCCTTCTGGAGAAACGCATTAGCTTACATGCGTTCACATAAACTGTGTTTTTTTCTACAGCCAGTAGGCAATTCTCCCTCATGTGTTTCTACAAAAAAAAAAGAGAAATC
The DNA here is from genome assembly GCA_030544235.1 of Lepturacanthus savala. Classification (NCBI taxonomy): domain Eukaryota; kingdom Metazoa; phylum Chordata; class Actinopteri; order Scombriformes; family Trichiuridae; genus Lepturacanthus; species Lepturacanthus savala. The sequence continues at coordinate 9,693,712 of CM060477.1, read as the reverse complement.
CATGATTACATTTTGACAGTAAGAACCAACGACCGAGGGGTAAGGAGAACAGGCAAGGTGGGGTCAAAATTAGGCTCTGCTCGACATTCCAGGGCAAAGTCCTACATTTTATCCTGTCCTCTGTTACATGCTGCGCGACACTGAACCAGTTCCCACGGAACACAAAGCTGCATAAAATTATGATAATTACTTAAGTACTTGTCCTCAATTCCGTGTTTATGCAGTGTGAGCCAACATAGGAGCTAATAACTCACAAAATATAATAAAAAAGAAATAGGGTGATCAAAAAAAAAGTGGTGTACAAAGACAGGCAAAGTACAATGTACATGTCATCATAGACACTTTCAAAAAACAATTCAATAAGTGAGGTCAATTCTGCAATATATTCCTTTTTTATATCATTGTTTACACATTGCATAAATTCAAAATGAATGTCCTGCGTTCAATCAATATGGCCATCATATCTTAAGCAACTGCAGAGTGACACATAAAAGAAACACAAAATAGGCCTATTGATTTTGGTGCCAGCGTGAGCTCACTTCTGTGTTTTTTGTTTGTCTTTTCATCTGGCAAGGGCAGTTAATTCTGCTCAAATGAATAGGTCACAAGGGTCAACTCTGGCAAGGAACAACTTAAAGCTCTCTTACAAAAACCCTAATGCCCCTGTGAAAGCAAAACGTTTTGTCAGTACAGGCCTGCATCAATAATGCTATGTAAGCAGCGGTGGCAGTGTCTAAGTCGGAGCCATATCAGATGCGTCCAATTTCAGTTGTTGTGATATTATCAGAGACCATTTCAAAAAGACACACAAAAAAAATGTTTCTGAAGATTGTGAATTTAGGAATTTAGGCAATTTCTTCATATCACCACAAAAGGCAAGGTGGAATAATACATTACATTTTTTAATACAAAAATCTAAGTCCTTATTGAGAATGAAAGCTTAAGAAATAATGAAAATATTTTTAAAATGCAGTATTATTTCCTTTGTTGAAATTGCACAAGTGTCCACAAATATATACACATTTCACACTATTTAAATGTGATTTTAAAACTTACTTAGACTTAACAAAAATGTACAGTTTTGAATACAAGAACGTCAAATGACTCAGACTCACCCTTGTCTGATTTCCTTATTAAATTTGACATATATCTGAAGCTCAGGTTCAGTGGTGAGTGAAAACTGAACTCCAGTCTGATTTAAAAGTACTTTATTGAGCTGAGTTTTCTTGATGTAAAGAAGAAAAAATGTAATCTTAAAATCACAATTACAAGTGAAAAGGCATTAAAAAAGCAAAGGCTTCTTGTCATTAAGCCTCTCTCTCACACACACACACGCACGCACGCACACACACACACACACAAGTGCATACAACTTTGCGGTTGGCTTTGTTAGATGCAGCACACAAGTGACAAGTATTGGCGCTCTGGGGAAAAAAATGCAAATTGTGATTTTTTTTTAACTAAACTGACAAAATTAAACAATTAAAGTTCAGATTAATAATAGGAGAACAGATTGATGTCAGTGTTTCCCTCCTGAAGAAACGCACTTCTAAAATAAAACCCTCGGATAAATGGCCTCAGCCCAAGTGTCGACAGCCACGTCCAACAGTTCAGACGAGAGCTGATGCGTCTCCAAGAAAAAAAAATGACACGATCGGTCCAGGATCTTAACAATGAGTTTGAAATAGTCACCAGCACCTGTCTTTTCTGAAGGCGCACCTGTCTCCTATTGCCCATGCGCACTCACTCTGTCTCTACCAAAAAAAAAAACTTTCAATAATTTCAATCACCAATCAACAATAGGCTTTTTACACCGCATCTATTATTCCCTTTCTGCCCTGGATCTCAGAAACTTTTCTTTTTTATTCTTTTTTAAAAATTGTATTATTTTTTAAACATCTTGGTTTATAAGAGAAAAAAAAGAATACACACATAAATGAAGTTCGGGGTTAAAAGTTGGTCTTCAATTAAAACTACAACTTCTGGAATCACCTTTTAAGACTTAAATGAGTGTCCACAACACTTTCTATGGAAGAAACAAAGTGGAACCTGCGAAATCAGAGCCTGTGACAGACGAGCGCAGCTCCCAACAACACAGGCGGGCGAGCGCTTCATCACAAACGCCCCAAACGCGTTGCCGCTGAGCGCAGGCGACGCGTCCACGAGGCAGGAGAGGATCAGAAACTCCAGAACTGCCTGGACGCGGATTTTGGGCGAATAAACAGCCACATAAGGTGTAATAAAACGATTGAGCCTATACGGGACAAAGACAACGTGGGTCAATACGCACAAGGAGACGGGATACAACTAAAAGTGACTTTACGCCTTTAAACTTTACGACTTTAAACCATGTTGCAGGAAAAAAAAAAGAAAGAAAAACCAAAACACGCTTCCAAAAAAAAAACTTACTTCGCCAAAGTTGCAAATCAACTTGATCTCCGCTTTGATGAGGAAGGCTGGGCTACCGTCCGCAAATCATCCTCGCAAAACACACACACACACACAAACACACACATACACACACGGGCTGCTCGCGCAACTCTTAACACATATTAAGATGAGGGGGAGCGAATCGGAGCAAATAATATCATATAGGTACGATTAGCTGTTGATCGCAAGAATATATTTCCCCGTTAATGATGTTTGATTGTTTATTTTTTTTGTCCGCCCACCGTGCGCAGGCGAGGCAGAACAAGAACAAGAGAGGGAGGTATCCGAGGACACGGTTACTTACCCTTTAGATGAAGAGGGGGACAACCTGAACTCCTACGGCGAAAAAAAAAAGGGAGAGAGAATATACGCGGAGCGGCGGCGGATCGCTGGATGCTGGGATAAGAAATTTCTCACAGGAGGAAGAGCCGGAATAAAGTCAGCGACGCGAGCGAAAGGAACAAAACGGGGAAAATATAGAAGATGAAAAGAGCTCTTGCGCGTCGCTCTCTCCCTCTATCCTCTGCTGTAACTAAAAGAGTGAGAGACATAGAGGGAAAGCAAGAGAGCGAGAGGGCTAGAGAGAGGGAGAGGGAGAGAGAGAGAGAGACTGCGTGTGTGTGCGTCTCCGAGGCGCACTGGATGCAGAGGACTGGATGCTGGAGCGCTCCTCAGCCACTAAGATTCACTTTAAGACGCGGCTGAAGGAAACAGGAAGACGTGCGCGTCACGAGCGGCGTGATGTAACTGTCGCCACCTACCAATAAGAAGCGTCCGTCCGGTCCGGAGGACAACGCACTGAAGTTGACCAGAGAATGGGGACTTCAGGCGTGCAGCTAAAGAGAGAGAGAGGGAAAGAGAGAGAGAGAGGAGGAAAAAAAAAGGAAATACCACTCTTACTAATAATTTTCTTCCCAGTTCACCGACTGCGCGAGTAAGAATCGTTATTTGACACCGCGCAGTAAAACACTTTTCTTCCTTAACCGTTTAGTCTTAAATGTCGAAGTTTCAACAATAAACGGAAACGGATTCATTCCATAATGTTTCGAGTAAAGTGCCAATAATTTTGAACAAGAAAATAATAATTTGATCAAGCTGATAATAATTTCATTGAAGATTTGAATTTACAGCCGGTGACATTACCCGGCACAGCTGTACTTGTATTCATGACATTTAAGGAAAACAAGAATATTTTCACATGATTGAAATATGAAATAAATCGTTTTTTTTTAATTTGCTGTTTTTAATGCTAATGTTTTTCATTAACATGTCAAATCAACAGTTTTATTTTACAAGTCAAACGACTTGTTCAGTTGTGTTAATGCATGTTTCGATTGTATGTTTAGGAGCGTCTGTTGGAAAAACATTAACATTCCTTTTTTCTTTGAGATTTCCAACTTTGTGATTTATTTTTTTTCTGCGTCAGGATGTATATATTTTACACATCTATGCGTAAAGGAAAAAAATTTACAGACAAGTGATATATTTAAACTTTCTGAAAAGGACGTACAGTAGTGGGTCACTTGGGTATTGGAGGCTCGGTGTGGCATGTAGAAATATTTTACGCGCGGTGAGTTTCTCATTGGTTACAGCAAAGTCTGATTTATGAACACGCAAAGCAGCGCACAGGCTCGCAGTTTTGCTTCGGAATTTAGATTACGCAGGGAAGCCAATATCTGAGGATGAGGTTGAGCTAAACGTCTCTTTGTGAAATTCGCGAGCCGAAAAAAAAAATCCTAAAACAGCGGCTCCCTGTCCGTGTTTCAGAGCGCATGGACTGTGCGCGTTTCAGAAACGATTATTAAACGCCCTCACATGTAAAACTCTCACCGAATGGATGCAGAAACGCGCCCGAATTCGCAGAATCTAAAGAGTTTCGATTAATTATTTGACAACTCTCCCTTTGAAACTTCTCCACCTGTAACACCGGAGCCTGTGGACTCTGGCATCTGATCCTCTGCGCAGGAAAAACCTGTTTGACGCTTCTGTTTTTATGAAACGATGCCGGCTGCTCGCCCTCATCCTCCCGCATTCTTACAAATTGGATTCTTTTAATTATGCTCCAGTTTTGTTCTGTTGTTTTTTCTTTTTTTTTCCCTTTTTTTGCGCCGTTTTAGCCTTCGACCTTTACAACAGGTGATATACACGCTTTGTTTACTCCCATTCTTTGGAAACGATCGCAGCGTCGTGCCACTGAAATTCATCTTTATGCAGGAGAATTATTTATATCATCGACTTCATTATAATTCTGGATCATAGAGGTCACATTCAGTTTTATTTAGACTCGGGCTGCATTCCTGCAATTAAAGAAAGCGTGAACATCGGATTAAGTGGCCTATATGCAAGAAATTACTTAATTTAATATATTAAACGAGGAACGTTGAGATATTATTATTACCATTGCTATTATTAATGCTGTAATAATTATTAGTAGCACGTTACATTTATTCGTATGATTGGACTGGGTGTAACCAGAAAAAATGCGTAAATGGTTTGCCTTCTTTTTCCCCCCCTTTTTCTCCAGATTTTCACATAGCATCCATTCGTTGCACGTATAATCTTCTTTTTTTATCCCCTGCACAAACAGGATCCTAAAGTACTTAACGAGAAATCTTATTTTCCATATGCCCCTCTCTCTCCCTCTCTCTGTGTCAGGTGCCAGAAAGGAAAAGGCGAGTCTCTTTTCCATGTCGCAAGCAAGTGTGTTTTTTTTTTGAGCCACGAGCGAAATTGCGACGAAGTCAGCAAACTTTAGTGTCTGGAGTGTCTTTTCCAAAGCAGGTGTCCCGGCCCCCTGCTCCCTAACTGGCCTGTGGCTGATTTGGCCTCGGCTCCCCTGGGTGCCGTCGGTGGGCACGCAGGCTGGAAAAACAGGCCGGGGACATTAAAGAAAAGCCGTGTTTGGAAAAGGAAGACTCGGATGAGGTGTAGAGGAAACGTGTTGGTTAACACCGGCTGCTCTTATCGCGACCCATTCCAGGTGGATCAACCCCGTGTATTTATTTCAAACTCACATTCCCTCCTCTTTTTTTTTTTTTTTTTTTTTTTTTTTTTTTTTGGGTCGAGTGTGACACACCTCGATGCCCAAGACTGATAACGCGCTCTGGCGCTGCGCACTGATGGCTGAAGTTATTGACATATTTATTAGAGTTGGGACTAAAATGCAAAAGGAAAGGGAGGAAGAGAGAACAATAAAATCTCCAAAAAAAAGGTGTCATAAAAGGTACGTTTTTGGCACTCCGACCACAATTAAGTGCAACGCGCGCGCGCACACGGTGATGGAGCCGGACCGGAGAGGACCAGTGGCCTAATTTTCCTCTGTAATAATATGGATCAACGACGGGCCAACAGTCTTCTTCTTATTATCATCATTATTAATATTATTAATAATGATAATAATAATTACGAGTGTGTTTTAAGACACGTGCTTTCAGCTCATGTTGGAGGAGAATTGAATGGAGAAATCCAACAAATATAAACAAATTGAGTTCTGCTGGATTTGAGTTGGATGAATTATTATTTCATTCGGTGGAAGAAGCAATCTCTTAATCAGACAATGACTTGATGGACTACAACAGCTCCATTTTTTTTTTTCCACAGACAGTTTTTTGAGAGAAATTAGAGAGAGAGAGCGAGAGAGAGAGAGAGAGAGGGAGAGAGGGAGAGAGGGAGAGCTATTTGCGAAAACACAAGCAGGGAGAGATGGTAGCACTAAAAGCTGTTTTGTTCCGGAGAGGTCTCCAGGTCCCTGAATAAAAAGGTTTATGAGACGAGAGGAGAGGAGGATGCAGGATTTGTCCGATTGTAATAAGTGAGTAGGCGTCTGACTCTCATAGCCTCTAAGTTCTTTTCGGGCCTCATGTCCAGCACTTAATGTATTCAGCTTTCAGCCATGACAAAAGATGAGGATGCTGGAGGTAAATATATATCTCACTTGTTTTCGTTATCAAGGTAAAAACCCATTTGGACAAAGGAGTCCGTGGCGTATAAGAAACGTCAAATAAGAAATTGTATAGTGAAATGACAGCAATTTATATACATATTGTATTATTAGTGATATTACTTGTTGGATGTGATAGCTGGCACGGTGCGGCCCTCGATGACCCACATCTCTCTTTCTAGGCTACAAGTAGTGGTGATTATAGAGGCGCTGTGTGTGTGTGTGTGTGTGTCTGGGTGCGTGTGCGTGCGCGTGTGTGTCAGAGAGAGAGAGAGAGAGAGGGGGACAGAGAGAGCTTGGTCGTCCTCTGTGGCCTGTTTCACGCAAGCCATTCAACGAGAAACAGTGCACACTATACACACCCAGGCACACGCACACACTCTCGAATTCAAATTTGCTTTATTTGCATGAATGGGGCGCATTGTTGCAGAAGCAAATATATGAAACGATGTTAAGGCAACGTGACAGTGAAAGATGCGCAAACCAAACATTAATTGACCTAATGACAATTTTTCAACAACTATAAAATGAGAAATGGGGGGGAAAAAAAACAACATATTTAAAAAAGTTCAACACTCAAAATGTAAAATCTCTTGAGACCCTCTCACAGTTTGAGTGCTTAACTAGTTCCACACCTGGATCCTAACTGTTTGCAACATTTAGACACAAAACTATTTGCTCTTAAATTAAATAAACCGTCACATCTGCCACGGAATAATAGGCAATTAAAAGAATATGCTCAGTGAGGCTGATAGGAATATGGCTGCAGTCAAACTCATTAAAACTACAGCTATATTACACATCATCATTATTAGCCATGTGTAAAATTCTCAAAATTGTCTTATTTCCACAGCAGGAAACAACTCAGAAATTTCTTACAACCTTGAAAGTATACAGATTTTTTTTTTAAAATCACTGCCAATGACAGGAGTGAGGCTAAAGTCAACAGGAATGAAGGGCACAAGCACACACACACACACGCACGCACACACACAGAGCGCCTTGGAGGTGCTTGAGCGGACAGACATGCTGGGAAATCGCCTGGAACTGTATTAAGCCTGACGTCCTTAAAACAAACAATGGCACCATGAAATAAGGGCTTATGCGCTCAAAGTCAAAGACCCCCCTCAGCAACTCTCCCTGTTTATCTCTCCCTCTGTCTGACACACACACACAGACACACACACACACACACATGCTACTCACTATTTCTTGGGGGTTACACACTCAGGCTTGCAGCTGCATTTGGGAGGGGACCAACTTTGCTCCTATGAACTCTCACCTGTCAACATGGAGCATAGGACTTTACTTGGTAAACACGAAAGGACTTTAGCTGTTTACTTCTGGCAGTGACTTGCCTATTTCGCTCACTGCAAGGCCGCAGTCACAGCTGGTACAGCATGTGATCACAGTGCTTTTCAAGGAGAGGTCAAACCCACGCCAAACTTCTATAATGTGACAATTTAACTTGGCCGTCCTTTTGGTTGGATATTTTCTCGAAACACTTTGTGCGAGTTGTTTTCCGCCAGCGCCCAGAAAATTTGCTCGATTTGGACAAAGCTGAGTTGCGAATCGACACTGGCTGACATCGGACACGTGCTGTAACTTCTCGGCTATTTCAATGGGTGCTGTAGGCAAAAAAACACAATTGACAGTTATGAAAATTATAGCATAACAATGTACATTTTCTGCTACTAAGGGTCTAATCAAAAAATTAACTGTTTGAGGCACAGGGGCTTTATGTGCAAAGCAGTATGTGGTGGGGTTCCAGTGCACAGAAAGTCATGATGCATGATGAGAGAGCACTCTTTTAAGTTTTGTCCACTAGAAGGACATACTAGAGGACATTTTCGCACACCGTGTCCTCTGGAACAGCACCCTAGAGCACTTTACCATGATTTGTCCACTGGAACGGCACCCTGGAAGGCATTTTATCACATTTTGGCGATGAGATTGCATCGCATCCTTTCTTTTAGATTAAAATTAACGTTAAAAAAATTACAGATTTCTCTAGGTTTAAAAATTGTTTGAATTCATTTAACTTTGCAATTGTTTTTTTCTGTGTACATGTATTTTGCGTGTTTAAGAACACTCACAAAATGCACAAAGCCCTCTATTGCTGAGAGCGCCGGCCTCTGCATTTGTCCTTTATATGTTTCCATAGTAATCATCTTCCAGTGCTATAATACTGCTTAAAAAAAAAAAAAAAAAAAAACTCGGGCTATGGCAGATAAGCGGCGGTCTGTTTTCACTCCTCTGATCAGCGGTAATTATATTTGTTGGCGTGGAGGTAAGTGGTGCTCCCCGGGGGGCGTATTGTACTCGACTCACTCCATGTCATAAAATAAAATTACAAGGAAAGGAGAAGATATCCTACAATAACAGAGGCGAGTAGTAAAATCAAAGAGTAGCTAAATTAAATCTGAAGGGGAAAAAAAAACCCTCACGGAAAATACATTAGGGTTATGACGGACGGGGGCAGGGGGCTTCAAATAAAACGCAGGTTAATGAGTTTTTAATAGCTTCTACTATATGGTTGGTTAACAGGCACAGACACACACGCAGACACAGACACACACTCTCTCGCAAAGCTTTCTGTAGCTGACTGAGGCAATTAAGAGTAATTAGTGATCAGTTACCTGTGCTTCAGCCTTTCTGCACTCCTCAAAATATTATAAAGAGAGCTGTCTATAGGGTATGAAGTGACATGTACAAGGCCTAAGTAGCTTTAAAGTGCCTCTCTCACCACACACATTAGTGTCCGGTTATAAGTTTAGCTCTGCAACAGTTCGCTCTCCTGTTACAGCAGTGGACATTCACACGTCTTGTACCTGTTGGCACCCTCTTGTCTGGTTTATGTATCTGTGTAACCTCTGACCCCCGCTGTGGATATTTGGCCTGGGACCCAGCAGGCCCTCCACACCACAGAGGCCTTTCACTGATGACCTCTCTTGACCTTTCCCTGACCTTTCACACCAGAGGAGGTTTGAGTGCCTTAGGGGAGGTCAGGAGGAGGGTAACACCGTTATAATTGGCCTGTAAACAAACACAGACAGAGACAGACCCACGTATAGGCTGTGGAGAGAGTTGTTGATAGAGATTAGAGTCTGTTTCCTTGTTGATTGATCACCTCTATTAAACCGAGTCAGTGTCTTTGTTTAAAATGAATTTCCCTTAGGTTTTAACAAAAAATTATTTTCATCATCAATAGATCTAAGGATTAGTTTCTTGAGTAATCGATTCATCTTTATCACGTCTCTAAAAGTAACATTTTTTTCAGAACAGTTCAAAGATATTCAGTTTACCATCATGTTAAACAAAGAAAAGCAATAAATCCTTATATTTGAGTAGCTAAAAGAAGCAACTATTTTGTTATTTTTGCTTAAATGGTAAAAAAGTAAGTTTCTGTTAATTGAATAACCCACAAACTTTTGCAAAGAATTGTGCAATTATGAGAGATGGGAAGGCATGTCTTCTTCATAATAAAAACTTAACATGGGGCCAAATATGCAGTATTTTTCATACAGTAATTTGTGGATGCGCTCCATAATAAACAAAGTATTTTGTTTTTCATTTTTGGAGTTGATATCCTCTAAAACAGATGCACCCAAACGATCCTCTGAGCTCATACCTGCATTCATGTCGCGCCATCTTCACACCGCCTCCACTTGAAAAGTCTTAACATTGAAAGATTGATTGTGTGACATCATTTTTGAAAAACGTTGACCATAAATTGTAAAACCCTGCATGGTGCATTCAGGTGCACCTTGTAAACTCTGAAATCAACACACTTAAGCATTTTAATAAGATGCTCAAATCCTAACAATATAACATTAACTTCTATATAGGCATATTTTTTTTTTAATTCTATTCTAATTCTAACAATCTTATGAAATTATCATCAGCAACTAATTAAAGGCCCTATGAGGAGTGGCGGGAAGTGGAAGTGTTTCCCACCCATAAAGACCACATTACCCATGAGCCTCCCATGCAATTTTGCAAAACTTAGCTGCCAGCGTGTTTTAAAGATGGAACAATAGCCACAGATGAGGTAATACAGTTCTTTTTCTTTTTCTCATCATCTGTTCTGACCGACCTGGCTACGAATTAATAATCTAAAAATATGTTGGGTAGAAGAAACAACATTTGTCATACATGGATGCATAAACCATTAAAAAAGACTGTTTTATGAGCAAAATCTCCACTTTAAGTACAAAGTTATTACAAATGCAGACACAATTATATGATATAATAAGAAGTACATTTATATAGTCTCTACAACCGTCCCTTTGAGAGCAACCATGATGCTGATGTGGCAAACAGAGATTGACGCCCCTACACTAATCGATTAATTGTTTTATGGTTGCAGCACCACATTCCACTGACCACAACACATACATTATTATATAGTGCAATGTATGTGTGAAGCTTGTAATTAATCAGAGCAGCTTGACCATCTGTCCTCTGTTGGGCTATGCTTGAGCATGCTCCAACCACAGGTTAAAAACCAGCAACTTGCCAAAGGACTTCCATTAAACATATGGACACACACACGTTAACACACTCAAAAGGCAGAACATAGGTAAAACAAGTGATACGGAAAAGCATACAAGCACACTCAATTGCAGACCTATACACATATATATGCACAAACTCTGGGCTTTTTTCATAGACTTCCCCGTGGACAGAAGCGTCTGCCAGCGCTGCTATAAATCACGTTGAGAATGGTGCTGAGGGCAAGGCGCACCTTGTCCACGTCGCCCCCACTCCTGGGCTGAATAAACCATAACATCCTGCCTTTCGTGCTGCCCGATGCCCTCCGAGCACGACCCTAGAGAAGACCCCCCCCAACCCCGCATGCCACCACCCCCCTTCCTCCATCTCCTCTCTCACTCCATCCCTGCTTTTGTTCCTCCTCCTCTGTCTAACCTATCTGTCTTTAGGTTTTTTTTTTTAGCCGTTGCAATAGTGGAAGTTTAGGCAGGGCTCTGCTTGTTTGGAACAACACACGACCCCCCCCCCCCCCACCCTCCCCATCTTAATTTAACTCATTTTTTCCATTCCAATGACTTCCTGCTTGAAGAGAGGGATGAGAGACCGAAAGAAAAAAAAAAGGGGGGAGAAGGAGATAAAAACGAACAGCAAAAACAGCAGGAAGCAAGCGCTTAACGGGAGGATGCCGACACCCTCATCCTGTCGTGTGCCGGCCTGGTTCAGGTGCTCTGGGCCAGTCAGTTCCCTCTGCTCCCCTTACCTCAGGGTGTGCCGATTTTGGCTTAGAAGGTGCACCTTCCTTCATGACCCCCTCTGGAGGAAGTATAATGTTTCTGGAAAGAAAGGGAGAGGATTTTACTGCCCAGACATAGGAGCCAAGTGTACAAGCTCGTAATAGAACAGAAAACCCCCCCTCGCCGCCCGATGGAGACATAAAGGTGGACAAAGTATAAAGAATGTGTGAAGTGTTGGGTTATCTGCTAATTATTTCCCCTGATTTTTACTGCTGCTGAGGGAGAAGCTAAGCAAACAATCCAGCCCAACGGTTGGTTCTTGGCATTCCACTTCAAGGTCTTATTATAGACAAAACACACTTTGGAAAAGCCCCCCTCCACCCCATGTGTGTTGCTTGGCATGCAACCACACAAATGATTACTTCCTCTAAAATTAAATTTCTTAGTACAATGCTCAGAAATGCCAATAAAGGCAGTGATATGCAACAGTGTGTTTTAATCTGCGGAGACATTTTGTTAGAGAAAGGAGACGTGTTTTAGATGTTGGAATAATCATTTTGGAACAAAGCTGTTCCTACAAAGCACATCCGTATACATGCAGGAGAACATACACATATGGATTTGCATTCGCATCCACTCATACATACTGCACATAACCCCTTGTATGCCTGAGTTCATCCACTAGAACACCAGAGGAACCTTGAGAGGACAAGAATAGCGAGGCATGTGCCTATTTGTGGCATCATTGTCACAGAGATAAAAGATTTTACCATTACACACATGCACACACACGCACACACACAGTTGTGTTTCCATCACTTCAGAGGCCATCACATTGACTTACATTCATTTCCTGGAGATTTATTTTAACCTTAACCAGAACCACTACTTCCCTAAACTTAAACTTAACCGTAGCCCGAAACTCACCTTGACTTTAAAAGTTAAAGTCTTCACCCTCAAATTAGAATTTTTGCTACCATAAGGGAGGTAAATTCCCACAAAATAAAGAATACCTGGCACACACACAAAACTCATACACACACATGCAATGTGAGCATTAATGCACTAGATTCGTAAGCATAAAATACAGTCAAAAGAAAGTATTTATAAAATGATCACACACGTTCACACAGATATTGGCCAACACAGAAACACTGGGCAGTTCTCAGATACCTAGAAGAGACACTAATCTCCTCTTTAATCACCCATTAGCAACTCTTTCTTTCAGTTGCACATGTGTGTGCGTGTGTGTATGTGTGTGTATGTGTGTCTGAATGCCACAGTGCAGCTCCATGCTTTAACCATGGGCTAACCTGACTATAAATGAGCCACGGTGGCACCTGTGCTGGTGCATATCCAGTGTTGGGCCAGAGGAGAGTGCCATAATAGGAAACCATATCATTTGTTCTGCTGCTGTTGCTGCTGTATGAATAACCGCTCTAAGAATAATGCGCCCTCCTCCGAGATTGCCTGTTTCTGTCTCGAGGTGCCACTTGTGTTTTACACAGCAGTGAGTACCTGCAGGATTAGTGCAAGCAAAGGAAAAATTCCCCTTAGAAGCAGATTCACAGGGGTTATATCCCAAGATACTATAAATCCATTTGGAGAACGTGTTACCTGAAGCTTTCTGTCTCAAAAGTGTACTATGAAGGTGTTAGTATTGTTTGGCTTGGAGTTATCTGCAAGTCACATGGGGAGGAAATGTAAATAGGTATTTGCATTATTTTTCCATATCATTTAAAAAAAAAATTCTAGATAAGGTCTGATATAGACAGTTCTATGCATCAAATACAGACAAAAAAAAATGGAGAAATGCTTGGATTTACAGATTTTAGAAATTGCTGATGGCGGTTTGTACTTTGATGACTTGTGATGTCACACAGTGGCTCCCTCCACCTGTAGAGGTTTTTAAGATAATTCATCATTTGTAGAGAAAGAGTAACTGTAAAGTATCTCTGTTTATTACTTAAACCATAAGATGAACTATATCATTCTTTAAAGTCCAAGGAAAGTGTACTTTACAAATAATTTGACAGTTGTTTAAACATCCGAAGTATAATACAATTGCAAAAACTTCAGTATCCACAATACTGTTCAGTTATTGTTACTGTTTGAGAGGTAGTTGTATTACTGAACCCTAACTTCCTGATCTTTCACGCCCACGTGCACACACTAACACACACCCTGCTGTTTTCAGTGTCTTTAGCTAAGCCAGAGTACAAGTGATGCCCGGGGCTGTTCCTGATCCTCTTGGCCTTTTCCTTGCAGGAATCTCCTCTTCCTGTACGGAAGTTTATGGTGGCCAGCCCGCCTGTCACTGACGCCTCCCAAAGGAAAGTGACAGCGGCTTTATTCACCCGCTGACCCGTAAAGAGCACAGAGGAAGAAAAAAAAAAAGTCAGCGTGTGCGTCTGTATGTGTGTAACCTGACTAAGGGATTCTTTTCTTTCCAGTAAGGAGGCACGATGGATCTTGTGCATTCAGCACAACCTCTGCACGTGTGTGATGTGTGTACGCATCTCGTGTCACGTCCTTTAACCGACCCGCTCGACATAAATGCATCTTCCCTCCCTCTTTTCAACCTCTTTTGTGTGTCCGCATAAAAAAAAGAACAACAGCAAATCCTCCTATCGGCCATGCGATGTCCTTTTATCTGAGCTCTAAATAAACCGATCGGTTCTTATTTTTTTTTGTCTTTTCATCTCAAAGTCGAGGTCATGCAGCCTTGAAGAGAGGAAGCAAGATAGATAGATAGATAGATAGGCATGTCCATCTGCTCTGGTGATTTCTCTCCAACTTTATCTGGCATCAGCCTTTTCTCCATGCCACCGCGGTCCATCAACCCCACAGGACCCAGGCACTGGCCTTGTCTTGACCCAGTTCAGGACATCCATTCTGGGCCTGCCGACTCGCTCGCTCTCCCCTCTCGGTGTGGGGGGTTCGAGAGAGAATCCTGAGATTATCAGATGGTCACTTAAGAGGAAAACGAGAGAGAGTGAAGTGCTGTCCACTTAGCTGAAGATTATCCTTTAAAAGGAAGGGAACGGCGGTGGAGCTGGAGGAGAGAAGGAGAAAAAAAGGACGTGCTTAAGAGATGGATGGAGGGGGCACGCGGAGGGAGAGATTGCGAGAACAGTCGGAGATAGATAGAGAGAGGGCAAATGAATCATATGGAGATAAAGTGCGTGTGGGAGAGGGTTAACAAAAAGCGAGGAGAGTAATATGGCATCGAGAGAAATGTCTAAATGAAACGCCGAGATGGAGATGAGGTGACAGAGCGAGAGAGAGAGAGAGAGCGGAGGAAGGTCGACAGAGAGAGGCAGAGATGGAGAGATAAAGAGAGGAGGAAGCAGGAAGGATGACGACAAGAGCTGGATTAAGCAGGAAAAACAGTGATTATGAAGTGTTCGCGACCCAAACTGAAGACCTTTTGCTGTGCTTTTTTGGGTGGCGGGGTGTAAATATCAACTTATATTTGTAAAACATTAACCATAAAAATGGCAGCCTAGAGTACACTGCAAAAGATGAAATCTTATCAAGTGAAAATATCTTGTCTTTTGTATAATAAGTCCAATATAAAGTATAATTATCTTGAATCATATTTGGCAGAATTCTAGTTTCCCGAACGTTATGGGACTTGATTGTCATCTTGGCTTTTCTGTTAGTAATGATACGGTTTAGTCCAATTTTCCCCAGAACTATTTTCAACCTGTTTTTTGTACCAATAACAACACAACCTCACCTTATTAAAGTCATTGTGAAATAAAAAACAGCCCACTTACACAATCAACTGTCTCTTTGGCTTCAAAATACTCACCTTTATCTGTCTGTTGTTTGATGCTTCGCAGGTAAGCGCACGGTCGGTTTTGTGCTTTTGCTGAAAACGGCTGCCTGCTGTGATTCAAAACGACGCAGACGAGAGCGCTGCAAGTGAAGCTGTGGGCCTTGAAACCGAAATGTAGAGATGAAATACGGCAAGACGCTCTGTAGAGCTGAGGGGGGACTGCAGAGTTGGTTGATGACTATCTGTGGGTTCACAATTGATCCCATACACAGCGTCTGTTGAGCCAAGTGTTAATATAGAATGTTGGTTTTAAAGCTTTAAAGGTCAAATCAGAAGTGATCACACACAATACATTGTTTGCCCCCAGGCGGCTGAAATTTGAAATGGGGGATCAAGTGTGTGTGTGCGAGAAGCTGTGTGTTTTGTTGTGTTTTTGTTCATGCTGGTCGGATAAAAGGGGGCGTGGCAATGGGAGTGGCCTATTGCAAAAAGGTGAATCACTTCTCAAATGGATTCACAGACTTATGCATGTTTTTTTGGAAAGATTGAGCAAAAGGACGGCTGATTAACTGTTAACAAAAAGGGTGTTTGGCCTATATGAAAAGTTGCGTTACTTCTAAATAGATTCACATATCATGGCCAAACTTAGTAGAAAGTCAACGATTGAATCTTTTCCTGTTTCTTTTCCCGGTGTCAATATTAAACGCTTTAAAATTCCAACACATTCAAACTCCACCCTTTCTGAATTTATGAGAGAAAGGAAGAAAGATCATTCCCCATCATTTTATTAAATCAGTGGTTTTGCATGTGTCCAATTATTGTATTCCCCTGGTAGATGTTCATGTAGAAGTCACACACACACTTGCACATACACACACACACACACACATTCCAGTGCACACTATCTAAATATTCCTCCCCCCAAAAAATTAGAGGCTAAAAGCTTCTCGGTCACACTCTCTATAAATCTCTCTCTCTCTCATACCGTGTGCATGATGGAAAAGAGGACAGTCTCAATGGAGGAAGTGAAAGGGGTTCAAGGATGAGAGGAAAAAAGAGAGAGAGAGAGATAAAGAGAGAGATAGTGTGTGAGACAGAGGGGGGATGAGGGTGCCCCCGCCGCCACTCTTGTTAATCTCCTCATTTTCATTTCTCTTACCATGCGGGATTAGAATGATTTTATTTAAAGTGTCAGCTTGTGCTACCGGATTGAGAAATCTGGATTTCATAGGGATTATTATTACAGAGAAACACACACACACATAGAAACACACACAGAGAAACACACACACATAGAAACATACACAGAGACACACACACACACAGATTTTTTCTTCTCTGTCACTCACTAATGACCTGCTTGACCAACAAATGGTATTTATCCTTAAATTCAGTGCAGGAGATGAACAGACATTGTGATAGGCTGACAAGTGTGTGGCAGAGAATGTATATGTGTTTGCGTGTGTTGCATGTGCAATGCGTCTTTGTAACTGTGATATATTTAAACTCACATTTTTCTTTCAAACCAGTTGGGTAGACGTTTTTGGGAGGCCACACAGGGACTGGATTCCATATTGTCTGATGGATTCTTCTCTCGTTTCCTTTCTATCTTCATCAGACCATCGCACAAATCTCTTTTCGCTCAGCCGGGGCCAAGTGAAATGAGGTGAACATACTCTAACCAAAGCTTCACCCTTCTGTGTCAGATTTAACATCTAATCTACATTAGGATAAGGCTTTCACCGCTCAGGGGAAAAAAAAAGAAGAATAAAAAATGCCATCACCTTTTCATCCTAGGGCCAAGCCTTTTATTCCGCCTCTTCTCATTACATTAAAGGATGAGGGAGGCAGTACAGTGGCTGAGCGGTATTTAAAGACAGCATCCTCTTCATCTGTTTAATTTCTCTTTATTTAAGAGACTCCCTCCGCCCTTCGCTGCTCCCTCCCCTTTAATTTCTCTTTATCTAAAGACTCCCTCCCTTCATCTGACTGATTGATCTTTGTCTCACTGCAAATGACACGGAAGAGTTAGTTACAAGGTCCCTAATCCAACCTTTGTGATCAGGACGCTGTGTCTGGGGGCGACTTTGGCTTCACTAATCCGTTAACAAAAAAACAAAACAAAAAAACAACAGAACCAAAACTGAAGTTTAAAAAGTTTGAATTTCCTTGAACTATTAAAGCACCAACAAAATAATCAACAATCATTTGAAAGTAGCAAGAGTGATTTTATCAGCCTATTTCGATGTCTACTTGTTCTGAGTAGAAGTAGAAAGAATTAATTGATAATAATTTACCTTCTTAAGCATTTACATTGGATTTTTTTTTCATCAGAGTACAGAATCTCACAAGAACAATCAAGAAATGGAGAATCAAATCTGAGAAAATGCAAATTTATGTGAACCTGTAGTTTAGCCCTCTGGCATCAAGCTGAGTGGCAACTTCAAAAGTTCATAACTTCACAATAGCAAGTTGAACTTTACAGGCTCGTCAGAGGAGTCTGTCGACATGAACAAAGTTATTTGTAGTTACTATCAATATGAACTGAGTTATCGCCGGAGTACATCTAGTCCTAAATGCCACTTGGCGGCCCAGAAACATCCGTCTTGCAGCAAAAAAAAAAAAAAAACACTTTATAGTGTGTGAGGGAAACATGGACAAACCTATAAGTAGCAATGAGCTTTCAACAGCAGTATCTACATGCAGCGTGAAATGATTTGAAATGACTGCGCCTGAATTTCCATCCAAAATACACAAACTGTTGTGACGACCAAAACGGAAATAACTTTCTTTCTTATGTTCACTTTCCACTTTTTCCTGTTAAGTTTATTTATTGTTTGTTTTCTTTCGTACGTTTCCTGTTTTTATCCCAAAGCACGTGAGGTTGGACACAATCACATGTGAGGGATCCAGAGTGCTCTTTAATCAGTACTGGAGTAATAGGACATTTCGCAGCCAATGTGCCCATCTGTAACCTGTTGAGCTTGTGTTTGCCATAAGTTATGATTTGAGTATATTTATTAAAAAAGTTTAATTCTATTCTGCGATTAATCATGACTACATTTTAATCGATTGACAGCCCTAGTTTTTAGAGTAGTAATATAAATTGATGAGTGTCGTTTGGGCTGAAACTGATTAATTTCATCATAATTGATTCCGATTATTTGATCAATTAATCATTTGGTCTGTGAAATATCAAAAAAAAAATGGTTTTAAAAAATAAATCAGTGAAAAACAACAAGTAACAGTTACTCATCTCGCAAAATCAAACAGAAAACATATTTATATTTGTAGCCAACCGATATAGATCGAAAAGCGGTCCAGAATCATGTCAAAAACGCACATTTTAAACATAATTTACAACCCTGAAATCAGCGAGATAAGCCCGCCGCAAGTTATTTCCATTAGACATCATGTTACTTTATGCTGAGGTAACTGCCACAGTGAAACATCTCATGATGTCAAAGTGCAGGCACAGATACAAGTGCTCAGATGAGTATTGAGAGTTTATCCCGATGCGCAAACACGAATAAACACACGCACATTATGCACAAAACACACATACACACCCATTTTAAGAGCAAGGTCTTGGGAAGTAGGTTAAGCAGGCCGGGATCACCTCTCGCTGCTCTCTCCCAGCTTAGAAGCACTGACAGAGTTGGTCGGGAGGGATGGGTGATGGAAGTGGGTGAGGGTGGGTGGGGAGATGGAGAAATCTTCTCGAGGACATCTGTCATAGTGAGCAACTTGTGAGCTGCTTTTTTTTTCAGCCCGCTCTGTGACCCACGGATTCTCTTGCATGACTGACCAAGAACTATGAGAGTTTTTAGAGGGGGCCTTAGCCCCTCGCACGAGGCCCGGGAGACCCCATACGGACCCGATTAAATGAAATCTCTTATCATATGGAGCGAACGGGGAGGATAAAATAATAAATCTCCTCTGCCTTTGGACATTTATTTTTGTCTCCCTCCGCTGGGCTGGTACAAACGTCCAAGTCATGTGAAAACTACTCGCTGGCAGTGTCCAAAACAGGAAACACGACGGGAAACTGTGACAACTTTCAGTTCTCTCGCGTCACAAATCATATTATTAAAATGCCATATGATGCTTCTGCTGTTTGCGGCCATGTGTCGACATCTGAGGTTGCCGTTGGTGCTGAAAGGAAGACCGCACATCGCAAAATGCATGCATGATAACATTTCTCCCCCTCCCGCAGGTGTTTAAGCTGTACAGTAAACAATAATGCTTTGACACACACACACACACATACACACACATACGCACACACACAAACACAAAAGGCTCATTGTGGGTCTATGTGTGTATGCTAACCCATCCTTTTTAATCTGGGATTATGGTATTCCCATTGTGATGGAAACAGAAGAAACAATGCTTTATTTCATGGGAGGAAATGTGCAATAATGATGTTAACACCTCAATCTGCCTTATTTAACCATTACATAGGTCTCTCTCTCCCTCTCCTCTCTCTCTCTCTCTCTCTCTCTCTCTCTCTCACACACACAAGTGCACACACAGTTTATCCCTTTATTTCTGCTGAGTAAACCTTTACACACACAAATCTAAATCTCTTTAGAAATTCAACCCAATCCAAATTTTCTAAATTCTATTTAATTTATTTTGCAACAAAGAAAAAATGTGTGTGAGTGTGTGTGTGTGTGGGTGTATGTGTATGTGTGTTAGAGAGACAGAGAGAGAGAGTCTTTGAGCCTTATTGTGAGCATACACTATACAGTATAGCTGCTCCCATGGGGTGTAAACTGACACAAGATCATCCATTAACACACTATCAAATCTATTCTTCTCCGTTGTGTCACACATTCATGAGCCATTTGTGGCTTTAGTGCTTTGGCTATGCCGACTCTTTAATGTAGTTCACAGTGCACAGTAATAGGATGCTCTCTTTATGGAGAAAGGCTTTTTCTATCACTTTTCCCGAAGCCAAAAACAGACCGTATGACTCCAGACTTGGTTACAATATCCTCAAAACAAGATGATTTTTAAGGATTTATATTTCTTGACATGAAAAAAAAAGAATCCTCCTTTTAGTGTCAGTAAAACACAGATCAAATGGTGTTTGAATTCAGGCCAGTGGATCGTACGGAGCACTCGTGTGTTTGAGAGGTAACGGTGTGCTGGTCTGTGAATAAGACCTCTGATGATGGCTGTATTTTTATTGTGAGGCCCCAGGTGCTGCCAGCGTCACACATGGACACTCATGGCACCGGTATCCTGGCACACGCCGGGCCAGGCAGAGGAGGGCCAAGACGTTGTGTATGTGTGTGTGTGTGTGTGTGCTACATGGATAAAACAAGTTCTGGTCGTGTGTGTGTGTATGAATGTTTGTGCCTGAGAGATGGCCAGTGTTGGTCTGGAATGCAGATGAGTGTGATTCAGCCTTTCTGATAAAACCACTGCGCTAATGCTAATCCACCTCTTTATATTACAGATCTAATCTTTTCTCTATGTCATTATTCTCCTACGGGCCTTTCGTATAGGGCTCATTTAGGTCAGGCGATGCATTTAAAGCCTGTTAAAACAAGCAAAGATTACTACAGACACCAGGAAAATCTCCTCTGCCGGCTTTGGCGTGTAAAGGAATAACACCAGAGCTTCTTAAAGCCTCCTACAATTACTTTTCATCGTCTGTGTCTGACGGTTTACATTAGTGCGTTTTAATTTCAGCCGCATTTAATTACGGTAATAGAGCGGTCGTAAGTGCATGTGCACGTGTATGTATGTACGTCCATGTGGTCTGCACATATGTATGTGCGCAGGCATGTCCGTGCATGTGTGTGCGCACCAGCTGTCTGATCAGTAATCAGTTAGCAGTGGGCTAATGCAGCCTCCCTAACCCAGGGGCCTCATAAGACCGCCTCTGGCCCAGCCCCTCTCTCTGCCAGGGACAAATCCATTACCCAAAACAAGGACATCAGATGTCAACACACACACACACACTTATGCGCGCGCGCGCACATACACACACACACACACACACACACACACACACACAGATTGTATATAGTTATTCCAAGGCGTATTTGATTGATGTCATGAAAGGAAAGGGTTTCTGTGAAATCCTACAATTACTATATGGGTAAAAAAATGCAGTGGCAATTATTATTGTTTCAGAGAGACACGCCTTTGTGATTAGGTGCCAGTTTAATGTCAGTTATTAGAGGAAAGCTGGTGGTGTTACGCTGCAGATCAAGATTCTTTAGTTGTGTTTATTCAGCAGCGTCTTCGGACTTGTCTCGGTTTCATTTTTAAAACGATTTCTTAATTTAAAGTTTATTTTTAGGGGTAGAATTTTGGAGTGAATGAAAAGCATCTTTAAAGTGTATATTTATATATATATATTTTTTCCGAACAAGAGACGCACGTTTTTAAAGGAAAAAGGAAAAATCTCTCCAAAGGGATTGTGGGCATTTTGTCAAGGGCTCTGTGACCAAAAATGCCGTTCTACAAAGGCTAACATAAATAGCACATAAACTGCAGTGAAAACCCTCCCCTCAGAAGCGGCTCAAAGACCGAGGCGGCTCCCCGAGGGTCTGATGATAAGCAGCGAACGTTTACATATCTGTGGCCCTTGTAGCATGTACAGTGATCTGGCAGGTTGGAGAGCTTTGATGCTCCGCACCCAGCAGGTCGGGTGTATCGATCCCCAGGGCGGTGCTGCTTTCTGGGCTGGCCTGCTTGGGTGACAGGGCCCCCTCCTGGAAACCTCCCTGGTGCCCGTACCCACCAGATGGCCTCAAAGAGGGAGTAGAGACACAGGGCCAACATCCAGCTCTCAAACAGAGGAGCAGAGGAGCAAATGGCCTGTTAATATTTCATACAAACACTCTCACTCATCTCCAAGCTAGGAAACGGACCTGACTGAGAGCGCAGCGTGAAGTCTGTGAAAGGGCAAGTGTGTGTGTGTGTGCGCATGTGTGTGTGTGTCTGGGAGAAATCAAAGACATTTTGATGAAATCTGAATAGTTTTCCCACTCGGAGGTGCTTCACAGATAGACTTCTTGTGCATAGTAATCTATAATCACACGCTTATTAGTCAAAGGTGAGACTGCAAAGAAGATGGACACAATCACTAAAAACTGCTTTCATACAAGAATAATAAAACCTCTCTCCTCCTCACCAACACACACACGCGCACACACACATCTCCCCAATTACCCACGGCACCAGATCCTTCCTTAAGCTTCTGCTGTATCTCGTGAGCGTAACCTGCTCGCTAATGGCCCATAACCCCTGTACAGATCAGTGGAGGTTATGCTATTTGCTGGTCGGTAATTGCCCTCTTCATCAGTACTCTGTCTGCGCAGGCAGCAACGCGGCCAGCCCTGGGGTCCTCCTGATGTCATTAATGTGTGATTAGGGCCGGTTGGGAGCAGCAGTTAGGAGGTTAAAAAGCCCCTGACAGCCCTCATCATCGGCGAGGAAACCCTGAGACTGATGCAGGGGCCGCGCAGATGGGCGAGAGCGTGCGGCTGCCAAAGCCCTAACTTGTTATTCCTCCTCACCTCCAAAAATCAAGCCACGCTAATAAATGCCGCTGACATGGGCAGGGACGCGTATACACACACGCACTGATGCAGGTACACACACACACACATAAGCAAATATCTTCAATCTTCTCGGATGAGGAAGGAGTAATATTGTTTGAATAAGGACAGCTATTAGGAGAAAGGCTGGGAAACACTGCCAAAGTGTTCAGCAGAGTTTCAAACGCCTAAAGTTTTGCCATTCTTTTTAACTTGATGACACTGATTGGACTCGAAATGATGAGTTGGTCATGGGAATAGAGAGCTGAAGAGTTAAGCTTGACACAAGCAATCTAAACTACAACCAAAAGTGTCCGTTTAAGTGTTCAATCATGTCAAGGTTTTAGGATTCCTTTAAGGTGTCATCTTTAATACATGAGACAATTTTCAGCCCCAACTGACAAAGTCATTAGACTAGGAGGAAAGATGAAATATAAATCAAGCATCCCTCTCTTCCCCCCTCCCCAGTGAACAGGTGGCTGAGTTGAATGAGAGGGTGCGCTAACTTGGCTGTCACAGTGTTTTCCAACAGAACCGCTGCCTTCTAAAGCCAAACCACCGTGAATTATACATCTATGGCAGTAATTCTCTCAGAGGAGAGAGAGGGAGAGAAAGTGAGAAGGGGGGCTAAGAGAGTTAGAGAGATTAATGGCTGAAGCGGTTGTTTTTGACGCAGCGATCCTTGGCTCCGCTTCCCGCCCGGCGCTTATTGGCTTTTCAGAGCACATTTATTTATTTCGTTAACAAGAGAGAGTGGCCACGTCGCTGTCACTTTTTTGGCTCGCTCGGTGCCACAGCAGACTTGTCATCTCCTACACCGTGGCGTGCGCCTTTGAACCCTGCCACGGACTACAGGGTGAGAATATTAATAGTGCAACAAACAAGACTTTAAAAATAGTGTCACTGACACTTTTTGTCCAACAGACTGACCTGTAGGAGGGCGTTGTCGCATGTTTCCTGACAGGTTTTCAAGGACTCCAGACATACGCGATTGAAAACCGTTATTTTATAATTTCTGCATACATTTTGTTAGCAATCGCCAAATTCAACTTTACTTTGCTTTCTCTGTTAAATACTAATATGGTTGAAGGGAAAAAAAAGAAAACGCTGCTGCAGAATAAGAGGGTGTGTGGAGATTTTATTGAGTTTCCAACAGGTGCCAGGAATCAAAATGACTCAGGTCATCAGTAAGATACCATAGCTGACTCTGTACAGGAAACAATGCCCGTGGCATAACAGAGATGACACTTTGATATCCATGAATACGAATTTTGATTTATTGTTCCGCTTTAAAGGGTGATAACGAGGCTTGATGCAGGACACCGTGACGAACATTGTGCACTCCTTTAAATCACGCTTAAAAAAGAAGAGAAGTGCCCCAATTTGCCCCGCGGTAACAAACACCAGAAAGAACTCCCAGAGAACGGGATTTGCAATTTTGTCATCGTTTTGACTCATGCTCGAGAATTCCTCAAGCTAAAGTAAAGACAGCGAGTAGCAGAACACGAGATTAAACTCCAGCTCTGACATGAATAGTCAATCCTCGGACTAATCTGTATTCAGCATCCCGAGGGAGTCCGCACAAAGGGCCGTCACTGGCTTAGCCAATAAACTTATTCAAGTCAGTTTCAACACAGCGCGGCATGTTCCAACATAATCTGTCCAGGAGGTCGTGACCTCCGCGTCCCCTGCCTGCGGAATAAAGAGGACCTCAGGCCGGGATGACAGGAGAAGTCTTCCAAGGAGTTCATGTTACCACATGTCATAATAACAAGAAGCTACTGTTCCCCCGCCAGGCTCCTTCCCCCTTTGTCTTGGAGGGGCTCTGGACAGGGGCAGACAGGACATGCTGGCAGAGCTGAAACTGAATATTATCATTGGGGGGAATCTTGTTTCATGTTACTGGGCAGCTAGAGCGGCTAGCTGCTGCGGAGCCGTCGGTTGGGAGCACCGGCACTTCACCTGACAGGAACGGTTTACTTTCAAACCCTCCGAGACCAGATAGCGCTTACAAACACAAGCAGCTATTCAAACAGACGTAGACATTCCGGTTTCCTTCCTTGACCGGCAATCTTATTTATAGGCTACGAACACCTTTCAAACACACAAGCGTTGGCCGCTTTACTCCCCCTGTTCACCCTCCATGGCGATTGAGAGGTCAATATCTCACTTTACCGCCAGCTACACTTTCCTCTGTCACTCACAGCGCCCACTCCATTCAAACAGCAGGTTAGCCCAACAAAAGGAGACCGCAGGGGAGCTGCCCGAGCCTTCCGCTTACAGGCACACACACACACGCGCGCTCACGTGCACACCAACACACACATAACGCAAACAGTGCGAGCCGCGGCGCTGCTCGGGGCTTGACGGGTGCTTTGTGCTCATCCGTCAGCCGGCCCCTGGGTCCTGAAGATACCTTCAGTCAGCAAGACTGGCTCCCTGAAAGGAGGGATTCACACAGCTCTGAAATATTGATGCCAGGAGGGCACCTGGAGAACGCCGACCTTTTGACCTGACCATAACATTCTTAGGAGGAGGAGAGAAGGTAACCGAGACGGAGCGAGGCGGAAGAGGGTGGAAATGGCAGGTGTGGCCAGATGGAAAAGCGCAACAGATGAGTTTTGAGGAGAGTTTTTTTTTTTTTTTCGCTGATGATATCCAATTGTACACATACACTAAAAAGTTTCCAATGCATATCACAGCTACTATGCAGAAATTCAGCCAAAGAGGTTTATATAAATATTTGTAAAATGATTAGCTATATTGAAGAGAGAAATCTCATAAAAACGCTCTCTAGGACAGATAGCACAGTGTTAGCCTTTGACTCTAGGACAGAGAAAGGGAGCGATTAGAGAGAAAGATGGAGAGGGGGAGCGGGTCAGAAGTTTGACATTCCTGTGGGCGATGTGTGTCTCGTCAGTGAACGCGTTTGGATTCTTTTAACGGGAGTCGATACCCCCTTCCGCTTCCCATGCACTCACTGTGAGCTGAGCTGGGGTAATGCCATTGAACAGGGACAATGGGGCCTCTTAAAAGGCAGCTTTTAACTGGGCGTGTGCACGTGGATATCAATACAGCCGATAGTTTTCCATGTAAGAAGATCAAACACAGACACTCTGGGTGATTCTCAGTGAAGACGCAGACATAAATAAATGAAATGACTAGAGGGAGTTTATTTTAAAGAGAGAAAGTGTTTCTGTTTTGCTGTTCCCCCCCCTTTTTTCCCTTTTTTCTCCCTGTCCCCCCTCTTTCTTTTCGCACAGACACACATGCTCTGGAGTAAGCTCTTCAAGTTTAAAGCATGCGTTTCAAAGGCGCTTGGGTGCCCTGTATCGCTGCTTTAGACAAAAGGGCCGGCTCTTAGGAGATAGAGGGGACATCTGAGGCAGGGAGAAAAGCGGGGGAGAAGAGCACAGAGAATGAAAGAGAAAGAGCGAGGAGGGAGAGCGGGGTTAGAGAGACACCGGATGAGAGACAGAGAAGGAGAGAGCAAGCGAGACAAGGGAAGAAGAGAAGGAGGGGGCACGATTGCACGCTTTCAACTGCCTTTTGTGGGCCTCTCTGCAGATGTCACCAGCTGTTCCCCTGCACGGAGGGTTCCAGAGCGTGGAACATCGCCTCCGGCCCCGTCCTCGGCCACCTTTCAAGTGTCAATCAGACAGGAGGGGCTGGGGGGGTGGTGGTGACTGAGGGATGGAGGACTGGTTGAGGGAGGCAGGAGGAAGGGGGGAGTTCAGTCGAAGGGAGGCAAAGGGGGCCAACAGACTGGGCTTCGGTCACTGTCCTGAGAACAGTGCCAGCAATTCGCCATTGATTTAACCCCCCCTCTCAACCCGCTCAATAAGAGAGAGAGGATGGAGCCAGCCGTGTGTGGCGTGCAGACAAAAGAGGCCCGTGGGCAAGGTTAGCTGGAGATCACACGGCTGCTAGGCTACTGCTTCCACAGCGCTACCGTTAGTCATAGTGTTAGTGATTAGCGATAGCCGATGCCCTCGACCCAACCCCTCCTTCCCCAGCAGCGCTCCTTGGTTCAACACACGCTGATCCGTGAGGGTGACCTACGATTATAGCGGCGGGGCGGGAGGGCACGGCAGCGGGAGCAAGAAAAGTCGTCATTTGCACGTGAACGGGCAAACATAAAAGGGGGGCCGACATATGTCGTGATTGACACTGAGACAAACAGTGTCTAACGAGAGGAAGGTGTGCTTAACACCGCTTAACCTTGGAGCGTCTAGTCGGCTGACATAACTCCAAGACACTTTTATTGACGACATCAATATCTACTGTACGCCGCTGTGTGTATAACCTTCTGATCCAGCCGGGGATGATGGTGCTGAAACCCGCAGCACAGAGCTATTTAATCACCTGGACAGGGTCAGTCATAGAAACTCACAGACAGGAACCCAAACAATTCTTCCACGGTTTGTACTGGCAGACAATTTTGCGTTGAAAAATGATGATGGTGTCACACTGATGTGATATAATTCAAAGCCTGAAAAAACACTATACTGATAGCCTAAAGAGAGAGTCGCAAACTCTCAATGCATCTTATCAGGCAGTGTAAGTAGGTCTATTATACACACTATTGCCGCTGCCCTGCTGATAACCTCTGTGCTGAGGCTGTAAAACAAAGGCCTTTGAAGAGGAGAGGAACCAGTGGATTTCATGTGATTTATGTCTTCTGAAAACAAGATGGCTGTGCAGAGGTCCCAGACCATGGCTGACCTTAGTGTTTCCCGTCACCTCCTTGTGTTGCTCTGCAGGGGGTGGGTACACAAAAAAACAAGTGCATACTTTTAGATGTCATGAATGAAAGTCTCTGTCTGATATAAAGAGACAGAGATAAGTCCTGAGGTATGTGGTTGTCAAGAATTTTTCAAATAGGCTATAAAAAAAACACAACTTTACTTAAGCCGTCTGACCGTGGCTATCATTATAAGACGATAAATCACAAGATTAGGTGCATTGTTTGTATTTACAGCTTGTCGACAGGCTGTCTGGCCCAGAGAGCTGCAGTGTGAATGAGAGGAAACCGTTTATATATAGAAAACAGTTTATATTTAACTGTGTGCGTTTTAAGTCAATAATCTTAAGGAACAGCCTTTCAGTAATAGATATGATACCATTGTGTGAGACATTTTTAGAGTTTGCCTTAAACAGTCAACACTAGTTTTACTAGACTGGTGATCTCATTATTTTTTTGCCATTGATGATGGTAACATAGTAAAAGGATCTCTCTCTCTTTTTATTGAAATGTATCTGTTTAAGCAACTCTTGTAGTTTGTGCTCATTAAGAATCAATCAGAAAGATATTTTCTGACTCAGTGAACAAGAGCTGACCCCTCTTCACGTTGGCGTCACAAAACAAAAGGAGGCCAAATCGCTCCTGCCTATCAGACATGTAGCAAAACACAATTTCAGTCAAGGGGCCAGCAATTTTCCAAGGGGTAATATCCTTAGGCATTAATCA
Organism: Lepturacanthus savala; assembly: GCA_030544235.1. Classification (NCBI taxonomy): domain Eukaryota; kingdom Metazoa; phylum Chordata; class Actinopteri; order Scombriformes; family Trichiuridae; genus Lepturacanthus; species Lepturacanthus savala. Next base: position 9,665,298 of record CM060477.1, on the reverse strand, counting down.
CCCCAGTCATAAATCAAAAGAGCGTGACCACCTCTCCACTTCAGCGTCCCGCCGCATCCCTCCTTCACTTCCCATCCCCGCTCCCCCTTCTCTTCCCCTCCCCTGCTGTGCACACACTCTGCAGTCTCCACAGTTGGAAAAAGTTGAAAAATCGTAAATCAAAAGAACGACCTCAGCTATCCTGCCACACGCCATTGCCCGCTAACCCCCTCCCCTCCCTCGTGCCGCCACACCATCACCCTCTCATCCTCCTCGACCTTCTACCCATCAGAGTTCATCAAACGCGTCAGAAATCAAGAGTGGCTTCCTCAATATTTCCTCATCTTCTAGCCGCCCCCCCCCTCCGCACCGGATTTGTAACCATCGTTGACCGAACCCAACACCCACCTCCAGTCTGAGGTCACCGGGTCACCGGGAGGTCTCGTGGCTGACCGGCTGACTATGTCTTTGTCTCACCGGGCCTGAAGCTCCGCTCACTTTGGGAGCCTGCTTTCTTTGCGGAGGTGGCCCCGTGGTCACCGAGTCCCATGTTTTTCTGATCCCCTCCTACAGAAGTGAAAAATAGCAGGAAACGTATATCTGTCATTGTCCATTCAGGAGATCACCTGTAAGGAAACGAAGCGGCCAGCAAGTGCTGACACAATCATCCCTGCGCCTAGCAACACATCCTGGTTCCGGCCCAGACGCGAGGGACTGTACAGTACGTCTGAGCTGCTCTGCTTCCTGCCCCGCAAGGCAGAGGGGAGGGGGTGGGGATGGATGGCAGGTTATCACAGGCTAAAGGGGGAATTCTAAAGAGACTCTAAAGAGGAAAAAAAAAGACTTTTTTGTCCTGGGGTTAGGTTAGATGAAGGATTGTAAGGTCAGGTTCACTGAAACAGATTATACCCAGATGTATTGGTCCTATGGTAGTAATAACAGTCGTAGTTTATGGAAATAAAAAGTCTTAAGTAAATATTAAAGACATTAGATGTGAACAAAAAAGATTACAAATGCTTAAATGGCAAGAGATAAACAAGTTGCTCCAAAATAGATAAATTCATATAAACGACACTTGTGACACCTGCTGCGTGCTTCGTCTGCTGCTTCTGATGAAGCCGCTATCTCCGTCACCCGGTGCTGATTGACCTCAGTCAGTCACGCATGTTTTCGAGTCGACTGGTGGTTTTTCTTGACCCTGAGTCAGCAAACGGCCACCGTTTGATCTCCTCTGCTGTTGTGATGTCGTGTTCCTCCCATTACAAAGAGTACCAGGAAACGGTGGCCCCTGGAGAGATGAGAAAGAGACCCTGTTTATCCTGAGCAGAACCCATACTCGTGATTACGGCCCAACCCTGCACCTGGCCTCAGTGACATGCCAAGTTTTTGGTACACACTTTGGTACCATCCCCAGCCACACACACACACACACACACACACACACACACACACACACACACACACACACACACACACACACACACACACACACACACACACACACACACACAATACAAAAAAACATATGGTACAAAACTTCTTGGATTCTGATAAAGTATTTATATATACAATTTATATTCATATAAGGCATATTTTACCTCTTGTACTGTGCCATATTTCCAAGTTTCCGTGAAGAACAAAGTTGCAGTGTCCTGGTAGCTTTCATATTCCTGTTATCTCTCCCCTGTCACTAAAAGAAAAATGCATAAAATGCCCCCAATATGTAAATACATAGTATATTTAAAAACAAATAAACAGTATGTAACTTATAGCACAATTAGTGTAGACTTTTCAGCAATAAATGGATAATGAATGAATATTTCTTGGATCCTCGTCCTAGGAGAAAAATGAAAGTGAAGTTCAGATAGCACACCTGGCTGACCAAAATGTGGTTATTTTCTGTAGCTCCAACCATTATCAGTTAAACTCTCATCGTGAAGTGGAGTGGGCATTTGTGTTTCATTGTAAGTGATGGAAAGTTATAGAAATTCTTTTGTTGGAAAAGTTTGTGGGGAGCATCTTTGTCACATGTTTCTAAGGCTAAGGCCAGCAGCTCTTCTGCACTTCTGAATGAGTAAAATGATGAAAAGCTTCAGTAAATTAACAAAAGTAATGAAGAATGTATTGTTTTTTTTTTCGGTCTGTATTTTTAAAGTTGACTTTGGCATTTGGCTTTGGACAGAAATAAAACTCAACAGCTGGTGGTGAATAAATAATAAGGAGGCAAGTAGTGCCAGAAGCCAAAAGTCATTCAATCTCATAAGGAGTTATGAATCAAATATAAAAATACTGAATTAAAAAAAAATCTTTCTTTCAATCACATGTGAAACCTTGGAATATGTTAGACAGCTTATTAACCCCTGTGGGAAACACAATCTGGCACACAATCACAAATGAGCACACACAGTTCATGGGCAATGCTTTCTAAGAATCTTGAGGGTGGCATTTATATCATTTTGTGCGCTGGCCAGAGATGAGCTTTATTTATACATGCTCTCACAAAGGAAACGTACGTTACACTCTTACTAAAAATACACCGTCAGAAACCACCAAACATGTTGAATTGGGGCCATAGAATCCAATTTGGCTGCTGGGGTTTGTATTGTTTGACCGGTGCAAAAAGACTGAAGGGCTCATCTCATCTTTGTGCTTATGAGGAGTCACATTGCAAACCGGGAGAATCAAAGACTTGCGGAAAAAACTTTCAACACTCTGCCCCGTCCCCTTTTGAGCTGAAAGAGCTGCGAGCAGGGTGTAGCTCCACATCTTTCAAACTCCTTTTTTATGTAACCTTCCTTTCCTCAGTGACACTCAAGTTCACTCTCTCTGTTTCTCACTTCTAATGTTTCTTAAACTCCTCCTTGCATTTTTTTTCAAACCTGTCCTTTTACTGCATTGTGTACGGGAGTTTCAAACCTCATTTCATTGTACTTGTACGATGACAGTAACAATATCTAATCTAATTTAATCTAATCTCTCTCTGTGGTGTGCCAGCTATGAAGGAGCTATGCTGTCTCTTGGACCAGCACCTGTCACTACAGTGTTAAAATACAGAGGAGAGGGGCTGAATGGAGTAGGACGCCCTCAGCAGGCCACTGGATATGTGTGTAACTGCTTCAATTTGCATGCGCACACACATTAACACATGCACACGCACCTAGTCGCAAGTTATTCCTTGTTAAATTCGGGAGGGCTGTATCGGAGGTGTCGTGGAGGTCATTGCAGCTGTGTGTGTGTGTGTGTGTGTGTGTGTGTGTGTGTGGTGATTAATCCACTGAGCAAAGACAGTTTGAGCTGTTAAACAGCTGAGTGTCAAAGGGCTTTTATCAGAGCTAGTGGCGCCTGAACAGACACACACACACACACACACACACACACACACACACACACACACACACACACACACACACACACACAATTTTTAATGATACTCATACTTTCATATATCATATGGATATATCAAACTAGACCGAGTCTGCATATACTCACATTCATATGCATCCACGTAGATGAGAAAAAGTTCATTATAATCAAAAAAGGGGTGAAGAAAACACACACACCACATGTACACACACACATACACACACGCACACTTCCAGGTCCATCTTGCCTGCCCAGACGTGGTGGTAAACCCAGCTGTTGCTACTTCTCACTTTCGGAGTACATGACAAGAGCATGTGATGAGGATATGCAACAGTGGTGTGTATGTGTGTGACTGTGAGCATGTGTGTGTGTCGTCTTGAAACCTTATTGCAGACAGTACCACCCCCTTCATTACATTCTCGCAGTGCGCTGCACACCGGCTGTTTTTCTCTAGATAGTAACGTTACTGTCAGACAGACACACACACACACACACACACACACATGCACACAGCCTCATTTCTCTGCTCCATGCTAGAACATGGTTGATTAATTGTTGCCATGAGTCTGAATGGAAACATTTAGGATGCCATCCCTCTCTCCAGACTCAAGAGGTTTAATCTTTATTTTTTTTTATCACAGTTTCCAAGAGCCATTACATTTACTAATGCTGCCATTACAAAACAGAGGACGCAATATTACTCATAAAAGATGTAGACCTAAGTACTGTAGTGCTCTAATTATAACTGTGGTGAAGGAAAATAGGCTGACCACTGGCTGCACGTGATTCACTGCTAACTTTAAACTGTCATCAGATTTAAATCTGTGGAATCCAGGGGGTAAGAAATGCAGATTAATGACAGGAGAAACAGACAAGTTGAAGAATGATTGATGAAACAGTGAAGTAAACGTCTGGACACCTTAGCCAGCATATAGCAGGGTATCAAAAGAAAGACAATAAAATCTGTTGTATACTTATAGAATTAAAATGTGAATGAATAAATGGTTCTTCTATTGGCTGTCATCTACATTTCTCAAACTGCTGCTTGTTTATCACAGATTGGGGGAATTATTTTGTGTGTGTGTGATTATAATCCTGCTTTGAAATACATTTGCATCATGTTGAATGGCAGTTCATATAGTATGATATGTTTAATCAGCAGTTGGAGGCTATAAACTTATGCTTATCAAAGCAAGACGCTGTGACATCTGCTGGACCGTGGCCGCTGTGTTTTACAGGATGGCGGCACATTGAATTTCCCTTCAGCTGCTTTATAGACATAAATCAGTGGGTGACCTGAGCGGGGCCATAAACAAGAAACATGTCTGTCTGGAGAGGTATGGTGTCTTTACTTTTTTTAACATTTATGATGACGCCATTTAATGTCATAAAGTTCTAAAGTTGTCCTACATTCAAATAACATTACCCACAATAACTTTTACTGCATATCAAGGCTGTAGTGACAAATGTCCTGTGTATGCTGGACAGAGTTTCATACATGTTGAGCGGTTAAATATGTACAAAAAGCCTCTAAAAACCGAGCATTCACTGCTTAGTGATTAAACTATATTGCGACTGCATGTCTGTACATTCATGGCCATGGGCTCCTTTGTACATCATTGTGCATTTTCTCATCTCTGAAACACACAGCAGACATACAGATGCAGACTAAATCACACAGCATGCACTCCTCCCCCCAGTATAACCTACATCTTCATCCAAATAAAGGCAAGTTTCAGATTATCATGCTAATGCAGAGGCATTGTTTACCAAGCCACTTTCCTTTGGCCTCCTAGACCCCCCCCTCGTCCATCCTCCCCTCCCCATGTCCCTCCCTTCCCGCCCCCATCTCCGCGAGGACCTCCGGATTGTGCATTTGCAGCCCCAAAGACCTCCATCCTGCCATTATCTCCTCTTATCTCTTTCTAAGTCCCTGTCGCCCCTGCCCAGAAAATGGTCTCATATTGTTGCTCAGGAGGAGTTAAGACGCTCTTGGCCGCGCTGAAATGCTCCCAGCAGATGTTTCACCATTTGAGCGCTTTTTATTGCCTCGGCTTTCTTCCTTTGTGGGGGGGAGGGAGGGAGAGAGAAAAGGATGAATAGAAAGGCAAACAGGGATGGATAGATCTCTCTCCCATTGGACTTCGGATCTGTGGACACCTTTAAAAAAAACAGCTCAAGATTTGTTTATTTAGAATTGCTTTTGTTTTCTTTATTTCTGCTTTTACCTTGCGTTTTCACATCTAATATCTGTTTCATAGTTTTTGTATGTTTGTCATTGTGAAGCACTTTGCGACATCTGCTCTTGAAAGGTGCTGTATAAATAAACTTATTATTATTATTATTATCATGAAAGGGAGGATGGTTTTCAACATTAGAAGGCCAACAGCTGGTTGCTTCTCCCTCCCTGGGTTCATTAACCTCTTTGGTCCTCTTGCAGCAGTGCCAGTACAATGAGCCTCTCAGCATCTGGAGCTTAAGTAGGGCGAAAATATCACTGTCGCCATGGTGAAGGGACGGCAAATCCTGGAAACAGGCTGGAAGATGGAAGAGCAGGTCATGCCATCATAAATGATGAAGAAATACCAGATGAATGAATCTCTCACGCAGCATGAAGTAACATTACAAAACACAAAAGACAGTAAAAATTCATAATTATTCCTTTGAGAGCAAAGATCAGCTTCTTACACATGTAAAGGCATAGTTTGATCTTTGCTGAATCTTTGTCTTTGTACTCACAATAAATTAGGGATATTGTTATTGTGCTCTGAATTTTAATGAAATAAGTAAAAGTTCCCTTTGATAATATTAATTATTAGTACTGAATGAGAAGAAACACATTTTATTGTGAGTAGCGTTGTAGTATGACTTAGTATGATTAGGATTATCTTGTCCTTAGGATTATCTATGTTCTGTGTGTTTTTTTAATGCAAGTATGTAGAATGGATTTTGCAGGTTTACATAGGTTGTGTCTTTTTTAGATGGGGTGAAATTTACAATACTTGTATTACAAACTAAAAGATTCTAAAAGATAAATGTTTTTAGAAGGAAATGTATTTGCTTTAGTAGCAAACTTGAAACTCGACTCATCATCGAGTTCCTTAAGACGCCAGCATGCTCCAACGCCAATGCTTGTCGGATGGTTAAAATTGTGCATTTTCTATTTCTTCTATCCCTGTGGAGTATGGCTGCGTACTGAAATATTTCACCTGCTCATCTTTTTAACTCACTTCGTGACAGAGCAGCATTGTGGATATATAATATACACCTTCAAATTAGATGAGAAATAGAGAATACAAATCAGGCAAAAAGCTGAAAAGCCATAAACGCAGACGCCTTTATATTCACCTGATGGCACAGTGTGTGCAATCACACACGCACGCACACACATCAGTCGCCATTCAGCAGCCGTCACTTTGAACATCCAAAGTGTACCTTTTCTTGAGTAAACACGTCGATTGTCTGCTTCTCTCAACCCCTCGGCAGCTGCTTCTCCTTAAGCCATTGCCATGGCCGTCATTATTACCATCATCATCATCATCCTCGTCGTCATCATCATCATTATCATCATCAGCCTGCTTAAACATAACAAAACAAAGGTAGAGACTCACAATGGGCCGCAGTGGCTTTGAGGAGCATATCAAGGATTAGCGAGAGAAAAGACTTCACAGGGTTTCCATCTTTATTTGAATAGGAGGCCTTTGCCTCATGCGGGGCTTGGCCTTTTCTTCATCTTTACTCAGTATTGGGTGTTGTGTGCTCAAGAGAAAGGTGTGTGAGTGTGGGTGGGTGAGCGCGTGACAATAGGGGCAGGTGCTCCTCAGTTTACCTTCGTGTAGTTTGTTAGCTCAGCGAACAGACACACAAACACACAAAGCTCAAGGAGACGTGCGCTCTCCCTCTCTATCTGACACCTGTACACTCGTCTGTCATCAGTATCATCATGAGCTCTTCCTTTTGAAATGGACGTGTATCACACCACTCCTGCCTGAAAGTCACAGTGCTTTTATAGCTTTGCCTGCAGCACAAGTAGATGACAAGCATCCACTTCCCGTGTTGAAAACACACATAACACACCGTACGTGTTTGAATCCAGTTATTTAATGTATTTAAAGGGCCACTCTCTCTCAATTTACTAGTTACAGGGAGAGCCACACAGACTGGAAACAGTTGATGTCCTTTGTTCATGACTGGGAGAGGCTTTCTAAAAGTCTAAGAAAAGTACTCATGCTTTTTGTCGAAGACTACAAACTTTTAAAGATATTATCAAATTGCGTTATGGGAAGTTTAGGATGTCGATGTTTAGAATTTGACCAATGGCAGTGAGAAAAAAATCTGAATGTCCCAGTCTTGGCCATTCCTCCTTTATTTTGTTTGTCAATGTCTCAGTATGCTTCAAGCGAACTGACAGTTTTGAAAATTTCTGAAACTTCATCTCTCGTTCAGGTCTTTTTTTTTAATCCTTCAAACAACTACACCACCATTAAAAAGTTTGGGGTCACCCAGGCAATTTAGTGTTTTCCATAAAAAGTCACACTTTTTTTTACCACCATGAGTTGTACAATGAATAGAAAATTGTATTCTTCCTTCTGACGCAATGAGAAAACACATTGTACCATGAGAACACTGCAGTGATAGTTGCTGGAAATGGCCCTCTATACACTTATGTTATTGCAACAAAAACCAGACATTTGCAGATAGAATAGTCATTTACCACATTAGCAATGTATACAATGTAATTCTGATTAATTTAAAGTAATCTTCATTGAAAAAACAGTGCTTGTCTTTCAAAAATGAAGACATTTGTTAAGGACATTTGTAAGTGACTCCAAACTTTTGAACAGTGGTGTATGTTTGTCACTTTTTGTTTTTGCACCACCATGAATGCTTTAGATGAAAGGACACAAGTCTGCACCGTTATCCCCATTTGAATAATTATGGCTTCTCCCTTGTGTCTTTAACCCATTAAAGCCTATGAGCCTTTAAGTCTAGGACTGTCATTTTATACATTTATACTAAAATAAAAAATCTAAATTTTACTCATACAGCTTTTTCAGTCTAATGACACGATAGTAGACAACTTGGACAAAAGGTTTTATGCAAATAACTTAAGTTTCTAAGTACTTCCTGTCTTGTGACTTCATCAACTTCCTGCCCCTTCTTCCTGAGAAAATGGAGAAGACAATCCCTTCTATAAAGAGTTTAGATTATTATGATTTCCAACCTTGACATTTATATATCTATTTAATCATTCGAGTCTTTAGAATAATAAACCAAAAAAGAATTATGTACATGGGATAAACAGTTTTTTCTTAATGGCAGATTTGGGCAAGCAGAAACGATACTATACTACAGCCATTAAAATCCTGTTTTCTGCAAAGAACCACTACATTACATTACATAATTGTTAGTGACTCAACTGATATAATTATATGTATATATAAAATCCTTGGGAAAAAATCTGGGCTTAAATGGGTTAAGGACAAAATGACAGTCATAGGCACAGCGGCTCTTAGACTTAAATGGGTTAATGTCCTTGAGTGATATTCATAATAGCAATAAACATCTTTGACAAGAGAAATTGTCAGAAATCACTTCAGTTGAAGTAGATTGTTTCATGCATAGTCTGGCTTTCACAAGTGCCCCAACTTCATGGAAGTTATGAAATCACTGACAGCTAATATGAGAACTGAGACGGAGCTGCTGGCAAAGTTTCTGAACAGGTGAGTGGGAGTTACAAGATGAACTCGGTAAACTTCACACACCGAGCACCTTTACGAATCATTAAATCTAAATATTGTACAAAGTATATTTCTGCCTTTCTTTTTTTTTTGCCTTGTTCATCTCTTCTTTTTGGAAACACAAGGAGCATTGAGTCATTTTCTGGCAGCCGCAGGATACGAGGGCTGAAATTGCAGGAACAGACACTTCCAGGGCCAAGTCTCATACGGGAGCACAGCTAGAAATTAATTAAAACAGGGGATGAGAGTGAGAGAGAGCAAGAGAGGGGGGCAAGAGAGTGAGAGAGAGAGGGAGAGAGAGACAGACAGAAAGGGATCACAAAGAAAATACAGACAGAGTAAAAGGATGTTGTACAAAAGCATTGTTAAGAGTGTGTGTGTGTGTGCGTGCGTGTGTGTGTGTGTGTGTGCACGCATGCACGCTGGCTTGCATGTGAACACCAGTTGTCCTCTCTCAACTCTGCCACAGACAGACAAGGGGAACAGTGCAATCCTGACACAAATCCTTGGTAAGGGTCCTTTTTCTGCCCTCCCTCCCTCGCCCTTTTCTCTTTGCCATCAGTAAATCCGGGTTTCACTACAACTTAAGTACTTAGCTGTAATCCCCATGAAGAGGAGATAGCCCTGCACAAGTCACTTTTCGACCATTAAAGGCATACAATAGGGGCGTGTTAGGGACTCACTTAAATGGATTGAGCACAAAGCCTGTACTTGATAAGTTTTTAGCCGGCAAGAATCCGCCGTTTACACCCCTCCTTTTGTGCATTCTCTTAGATGTACTTGTCTCAACAGTCTAAGCCGATTTTATCCCTTTTTTTTTGCGTTTGTTTAATTCCTGCACCACAGAAAAGCTTTAGAATATATTTCTTTCTTTCTCCCATCCCCTTTTTTTTCAAACAAATGTCACAGGGAAGGTTGACAATGAAGGATATCTATATCCACTTCCTACAAACCAAACACAGGGGATGATGGCCTCTTCTTGATATTTCCAAAGCTCTCCCTTCAAATTAAGCCACTGTTTCTAATCTTTTAACATGGCGCATCAGCCGGACTGAGGGGAAGTATTTCGATAAGCTCGTCTCCCTTGGACGAAGGCTGTCGAGGAAGTGGACTCCGGACTCTTCAGAAAACACTAATACCCGTCCTCCTCTGGGGGCGAGGAAGAATGTGTTACGATACTGCTTATCAAAGCAAGAACACTGAAACATAAGCAGCCAAGAAAAGAGGCCAGGGACAAAACAGGCATTGTCACTACTCGTCATTTGCACGCTGGCCATAGAGGAACGTTTCGGAACGACAATCCGCAGTTGTCGTATGTGAAATCAATTAAGAATAGAGCCCGTGGAAAAAACAGGATAGAGGATCACCCTGTGGGGGACTCAATGTATGACAGCTGTATGCAAGTTCCAACTTTTCTAGACCGGGAATTCTGAACTTTCAAGGGCATGGGGAGTAGAAGTTGGGATACATGGAACTCAACACAAGTTGTCCAATGCGTGAAAAATACCTGCTTGTCCCACTGTCTCTAGGAGAACTCAAGCTGAGTTTTCCGGTGAAGACCAAATAGGTTTGGTCTCTGAAGTGGTTAAAAAAATCATGTACATTACACAATTAAAGTGCTTGTCCTTGCAACCAATAATCCCTTCCTGACGTGTGAGAAGGTCCAACGCCGTACATCTGTGTTTGTACTCTGCAGTTGCTTGACTGCATTTGCCCTAAGACTCTTTTAAAAGGCCTTTAAAGAAAGTGCTTTTAGTCCGACAGACAGATAAAGCCTGGCCAGAGAGGAGAGAAAGCGAGAGGGAACGCTGCTGCTAAGTCGCTGAGAGCCGATCTAATCCAGAGGTTTGAGTGTTCATGGCTCCGCCACCATGTCTTAAAGCAGATCTCAGTAGGAGGTGGTGAGATGCTCCTCAGGGCTCAGGACTCTAATGGTTTGATTAAGCTCATCCAGCCAGGCCTGCGCTGCGGAGACTAAACCTCCATTTAAGGACCAGACAAAGACAGGACCGTCGGGACGGATAAGAGTATTAAATCTGACTGCCAGTCTCACAAACACGTAGATCATCACATACACAATACACATACAGAACCAGAGATGGCCTAGTCAGTGTATATGTTCATCACGCACACACATACACTCACACACACACACATGCACAATGCTGTCCATATGATGTGAGAAAAAAGAACATAGTCAAACCTAAAAACTAATAATCACTTGAAAATGAAAGTCTTATGCTGTAATGGTACTAACCATTGTAAGTATTTACAATGTAAAGAGGACGAATTCCACTGTTTTCAGTGTTATTTCTACTGTTTTTTTCTGAAAATAAGACATTTCAGCTATCTGAGTAATGTCAAATGTTTTGTGAGTACAGTGTAAGTATGGATCGATGGAGTGCTGCTCGGGTTGGAAATATATATGTTCCTTTTTCACTCTTCAGTTTGAGGATCCACTAATTTCAAAGAGTTGAAATCTGTGGCACTCAAGAGGATGACGCTATAAAAAGCTTTTATTGTTTCATGTCTGCTCAGTTAGAAACATGCCATGAACACTGTACAAATGAAACACAGACACATATGGTATACACGCACATGAAAAGAAAAAAAAAAATCTATTTGCATAAAGTGAACATACATTATACAGTACATCACTGCACAGGTAGAAGTAATTCTGACAACACACACCAGTGTGGTGTCCACTTTGCATATTGTTTCGGAGATAAAGGGTTAAGTCTGCCAGCTTTCTCTCCCTGACTTTGCTGGCTGGGTTGTAAGGCTACTAAGTAGCAGCTGTCCACCTGGCGAAGGAAGACCCCTCAACCGACACACACACACAAACACACAAACACAGACGTACATGCCCTCTTGAGGAGGAACTGCTCTCAAACTCTCGCTCACACTTGTGTACAAGCCGGCCAGCGTGCTTACGCGCGCACCGGCGCACACACGCGTTCGTGGAGGAGAGGCCCAGATGGTCAGGGAGGGGAGCGGTGCCCAGTGTCAGGGAGAGAGAACGAGAGGAATGGAAAGAGAGAGGGAGAAAAAGAGAGGAAGCGAGACAGGGAAGAGGTAGCTGGAAAGAGAGAGACGAGGGACGACAGCCAGAGCCGAGCGGAGGAGAAATGGGAAGACAACATCGTCGTTTCAGCCAGCAGACAGACAGGAGAACGGGGCCATCTCTGTTACCAAACACACGCAACCAATCACATGCCTCCAGTAAACCGAAGCCTCCATCAGCATTTCAAGGCCTCGATGGAAGCTATATGTGATTTAACAGGAACACTTGGGAAATGCACTTCTGGGCATCAAAGATCAGTACAGTGACTATGTAACTCTCTGTAAAGCAACTAATTGAGGTTTTACATTTGTAGACATTAATAAAACACACTAGTTATATTTTCACCAACTACTTTTGATGCACATTTTTAATTTTTTTCCATTTCATTTTTTTTTTTTTATCTCAGGATGGAGTACCAGGCCTGAAATCAGGACTTTTAGCTTAGGCTTGCACTAAAAGTAGAGGGAACAGCTAGTTTGGTGAAAAACAATAGCTTCAACACTGTACAATACCTTTTTTGTTATTTTAATATGTCTCTACACAGAGCCAGAGCAGGTAGTGTAACTATTTCAAACCATGAGATGAATAAACACAAGTCATTTTTGAACGCAGTTCAGCTGACATACTGCAGAAATATTCTTCTGAAAAACAAACAAACAAAAAAAAAACATAAAAAGGAAGCACAAAACAAAGGCAGGCATGCGAGCGGTGGATTGTTTCTGGGATGGGAAACACTTCGTCCAGATGGCGATATTTTTTTTTTCTAGCGTTAATTCATTTATTTCATGTCACAGTTGTGCTTTGATCGCACCTCTCTAATAATTAATGTGGTTTTTGCCGCGCGCCGCTCTTGAAGTTACTGTTCCAGTCTCCACTGTACCAAGGCGAGCTGGCTTTGACTGCTACACCTGATGGGAAAAGCACAGCACCCCCCTCCGCCCCTCTGTCTATCTGCCGCTACTTTTTCTGTCTTTCTCTGAGCTTTGAATCGTCGGAGGGGTCTCGCTGTTGCGTTCACACATTTGCACTTAGACAAACACACATTGGTCTGTCTGGTGTCCCTCCAGAGTGGTTGCGATACAGTGGTTGGCATGTGTCACTCATCCATTATTGATCAGATCCAGCTGCCATCATCTACTACAGATCACTTAGAGACACACCATTGTCTGTCTCTCTCTCCCAAACACACTGTCAAACACCTATACAGGCAAAAGTACTTACTTAATCTATAATCTGACCTCATTCATTTTCTATTCATATATTTACTCAGCGTCTTCACACATTTTGTTGTTATCTCTTATGATGGTGATTATAAATCACAGCATATCACATTATATCTGTCTTTATGATGTTGCTTTTCTGGTTTCTGGTGTATAATTTGTAGTTTGTTTGTTGTTGGTAATTACGCACTGGAGAAATCATCCCGTCATCCTGAAACATCCTGATTTTTTTTTTCAGATTTATGGTCATATTGGTCTGAATTGTTACCAACTTATTCCATAACATCACATTTTCTTCCCCCATATATATATATATATATATATATTGGCATATACTGTACTGATACTTGTGTATGCCTTGTGTATGTGCCTTATGTATGTACCTTGTGTATGCTGTACGTCGTGTGCTGTAATGTAAAGCTTTGTAAACTGAGAGAAAAAAAGACTGTCTGATCCAAGTAGTGCATGTTATATTGTTATTGATTACTTGCTTTTTTGTGCTACTCTGCACACTGAGAGACAGAGAGAGATGGGCGCACTTGTTGGTTGAGGGTTTAGGGGGATAGGAAGAGGGGGTCTGAGAGAGTGGGTGGAGAGAGGAGGGAGATTTTGCCCTGCAACTTATCCACTCAACCGTGTCTGTTCTCAACACCCCCTCTCTCGCTCCTCCCTGTCTCTCTTTCTTTTTTTCCATTTTTTTTTTTCCAAATGCAAGTCACCGTGAAAAATGTGCTGGTCCAATATTTGCACAGAAGTGGTGCTGGGACAGGCAGATAACCTATCAGTATTTGAGTTTGGCTTCCCATGCTCCAAATAGCCATCCTCCGCCTGTTTAGCTTATTGATTGGCTTGGCAAGAAACTAGGTCCCCTCAGCAGTGACCAAGGTCATACAACACATGGACTCTGTGCCACCCACCCCCCCTCCCCCCGTCCCACCCACCCACCACAACACCCCCCACCAATACCCCTTCAGCACCCACCAGTATCTCTTCCTCCTCTTCCTCCTCCTCCTCATTTGTCTCTCCCATACACACATGAAGTACACACATGTATATATGAGCAGACTCTATATTCACCCTGTCAGACATACTTTCACAAAGGCGAAGGCATTAACAATGTAATGAAGTCCTAAGAGTGGGAGCTATAGAAATGAGTCAGTTTAGCACTCAGCATGAAAACACTCAGAGGGCTCAAAGAAATTCAGAAGTGGTTTGATTTGAAAATAAAGTATCTTCTTCTTGCCTGAAACCTTTGTAGTCAGTTAGATTTAAAATATTACATTTATATGTGTATATTCTTTTTCATGTGGAATTTATACTTGTAAATTTAAGTGAAGTCGTCTACCACTGTAGTGCGTGTATGTGAGTGTGTGGGTCTTCTCTGTGGATTGTCACTTTGTTGTGCTTAAGAAGCTTGTACACTTTTACTGTGTCCAGATGGATTACCACATGCAGAAATATGAACTTTGGAGCCTGGATTGTGCACACACTGATGGATAGTGCAAACAGTGACAGGCACGTCATGAGCCAGGGGCCGCCATGATGTGAACGTTACAAGACCCATGGTTGACATAGACGACTGCTGGAAAGATCATCATCTTAACTGCTCCATGAAGTCCATTTACTTCAAGAGGAAGAGGAAAGTTCAAAAGAGGCAGGTCTGGCCAAAACTGAAAATTTGAAAGCCTGGATAAAGCTGAAACCCAGCAGCAAATTCACGCCTCTTGGAGAAAGCCTAGCTTTGACAAACCCACCATTCATGCTATCTTTAAAACCACACTTTTTTACATGTCCAGAAAACAACAGGGCTGATTTGATGAGAACAATGCAGAGATAGAACAGCTCAACCTTTTATACCTGGCAACATGATATAATCTGTGAGGCAAAAAGACAGGCAAGATGCGTAGAGTCAGTGGAGGGAAAAAAAGGTTCTGGTAGTCCAGAAGCTGGCAGACTTGGAGGACACCAGAGATTTGTTAGCACTTCTAATGGTCCAAGCTATTAAGTCTTATAACCCCTGTGCTCAGAGGATGGGCTGGAGCAGCTGAAGACCAATGAGTTCTTAAACACCTGATAGAAAGAGCAGGACCAGGATCTCCTCGACTAAACCACACACTCAGACATTACTAGCCATATCTCCCAAAGTTCGATTAGAGAAGACACCATGACAGTGTTTTAGATGCCACCAGGAGCTTTGAGAATAACAAGGCTACAGCTCCATATAAGATGCTACCTGAGAGCACAAAGGAAGTTGGACCGTGCCTCTTGTTCTATGTCCATGCCCCACTCCTTAAGGTCTGGGAAAAAGAAGAACTTCCAAGGTCAGGGATGCCTTTAATAGTGACCATATGCAATCCAAACCAACTACCACTGCCTGAAGAAGTACTCCCAGAATCACAGTGTGGCTTCTGCCCATCCAGAGGCACAACGGACATGATATTCACAGCACGCCAACTCCATAATGCTGTGAACAAAGGCAGCCTTTGTACATGGCTTTCATAGACCTGACAAAGGCCTTTGACACGGTAGACCACTGCTCGGTGGAGCAGACTATCTGGGTACGGCTGCCATGACAAGTACATCATAATACTGAGGTTTCTACATGAAGGCATGTGAGCCTCAGCAACTCTATGTCTGAGCCTTTCACTGTGGAAATGGGGGTCAAACGTAGACAACAACACCATGGCAGGATATGCCAACTCCTTTGCCAAGGTATACAGACTAACAGGCCTGGCCTTAAACATCAAGAACACTAATATCAACTGAAGGAAAGTCAGTGACCCCCTGGCAGGCAAAGAAAACATTTCAAGGACAACTTGAAGAGTAGTCTGAAGTAATACAACATCACATTGAATATATTGTACTGAGCAGCACAAGGCACAAGAAATCTCTGCAGGAAGGAGCTACATGTCATGAAATTGATCTCTGCTGTGCTGCAGAAACAAAAGAAAAGGAGAGAGAGAGAGAAAAGGGCTCTCTGAAGACCCACAAGAAGTCAACTCATTGGAGAGGACAGTCATACTCACCTCAAATGACTGCCAATAGAGTGTGTATGTGTGTGTGTGTGTGTGACTCAGGGTATAGACCAGAGGCAGCGTCCTCCACTCTTATGTGGGAATCAATGAGATTGAATTCTGAAGGTTTTCTCAGGGGCATCAGCCCTGCCTGTCAATACTGCTCTGTGTCACAAGTGCATTTTCCACACACAAACACACACCCACACACACACACACTTCCAGTTCACTGTCCCAAGCCAGGACCTCTCCCTTCTCAACATACCTCTCGACTACATCTCTCGCCTCTCCAGAACTCAATTTAACTTGTCCCATTTCCTGCCTTTTCACTTCTGTACTGTAATCTGTGTCACGTGTATCTTACCACTTTTTTTTCCTTATTTTTTTTAACTCACACCATTTGACTTCAGTTTGACTCCCTCATTGCAAGCTACCCAGTGTTAGTTTGCAACATGCCACATGTATAATGACACCAGATTGATAATATTTAAAAGAAAATTCTGGTATTTTTTTCAACCTGTGTGTTAACTCTCATGATTGCGGCCTTCTTTCCATTTGCCAAAGGACATTGGGAAAATCAACATACATCAGAGCAAACAGAAGAAGCCTTCTAAAGCTTTCTAAATAAATTACAACTTTACAAAAAAATCATCACTTTTCTCTGAGTCCGACTAAGAGAAAACAGAAATTAGCTTTCTGGATTACCTGCATTGGACTCTTCAGCGGGAACTTGCTGACTTGAACTGATTTTCTTGTTTGTCTCCTTTGGCATGGATGTCATATCTGAAAGTGAATTCCAGGCCTTTCGCATAAATACACAAACAGCTACTTTAACCTCAAAACGGATCACGTCTTTTTGTTCTTTTCTGCCCTATTCTTTATTTGTAGTTAAACTCAGACATTGAACCCGTGGCCAGTGGATGATGAGCAGTGACAAGCTGTGTGATTTATGACCGCTGCTCTGATGTTCTCCTGTGCTCCACTGTGACAGATATTCCTGATACTCCCCGAGTCCTTGCTCGGAAACCCACGGGGCTCCGAGGGGAATCGGCTAATCCCCCCCGTTTCTAATTTGAAAGGGCCCTTGGATACCTGCTGGCTGAGGGCTAAATGTGACACGCACAAGCACAAAGATACAAAAGATACACACACATAATAACGTACTGTTGCACTTAAATCTGGCTATGGGGAGTTTGAGTGTCATTCTCCGGGAGGAACAAATGCCCCTGGGCCACATCTGTGTGTGTCTGAGTCCGATCTGGTATCCTGCCACACGGAGGGAGGCCTTGGAGCCTGAGGCTTGCCTGGAGGCTACAGCCAGGCCTTGAACGGCGTGAGATACAGAGAAGAGGAGATGCTGCCTATTTCCTACACCAAGCCACCGGGTCGAGCCAGAAAATACAGACGATGGTCAGTCGAACGATAAGAAAAGTTTCTCTTTCACGTCCTTCATGTGTCTGTTTTTTTGGGGGGGGGGGGTTTGCATCTTGCAGTGCAGCTTTCACCATCCACATATATGTCCCCTGTTCCCTCCTCCACACACACACACACACACTTAGAGTGTAAGCCCCTGTCGCTAAACAGCTGTCTGAGATGTGGCGGTGTGGCGCACCCATGCTTCATCATTGTCATCTCCCTATCACCTGCATTCCTTCTCCTCCTTCGCCTTCTCCTCTCTATCCCTCCATCCATCAGCATTTTCAGACACAGGGCTGTGACAAGGGCACATCCGTCCCCTGGCCATACATCACCTTTATAGGGGGATGGTGGAGGGGGTGTGGGGGTGTGGGGTGGGTGGGGGTGGTATGGTGCTGTCCCAAACTCCTTCACAAGTTGGGACGGAGCCAAGTTTCTGTTTGTCCCTTTCTCATTTTCCTTTGTGTCCGAGGAGTTTCTTTGTTTAGTGACACATGATGTTTCTTACCCCAAAGAGGTTGTTTTTAGCAGCCTTCAAATGTCTTTCAGGTGTCAAACTATCCCATATTTTTCTCCAATCTTGTGGAGCTTGCAAACACAAATTGGGAGGTCAAGGGTGAGACTTTTGTTAATAAGGAAATGCATCCGAAAGAATTTGAATAAAAGCTACAACAAGAGGAGTTCTGGTGCGATGAGGGTTAAGCGTGACTTTTAAAAGATTCCTTTTTAGTTACATGCAATGTTACAGTAAGACTTTTCTATTTGATTTAATTTATAAACATCTATGTTTTTTTATAGTAATATAAGTATTATAAATGTACCATTTTAAGTGTTTTTTTCATTAACAGTTATAACATAAAATTGAGAATTTCTCTTCACCTTCATGGGTTTTCCTTTATATTCCTATAGTTGCCGCCTGATGCACAGGTTTAACTTTGAGGACAACTCCACCTAGCCCCACCTTGCTCTCTCCCCGTCTCCCTCACCTGTTTCTTCATCTTCACTTTTCACACCTGGACTCTATTCTTGGCTTTTTTGTTTACTGCTTCTGTTTTACAAAGTCCCGTCCTCCCTCTCTTACTCTATTCCCCCCCTCTCCGGCTGCACCATCTATCACTCACTCCCTCCTTCTCACCTCTCCCTCTCCCTGCTACCTTCTCTCTGTCTGTCCTTGCTCTGTTTCTCCTCTGGCTCACCTCTCATTAAGCCCCCGTGCCTATTGCCACCATGCCCAGTGTCCACCCACGCGTCTCACACCTCTCTTTTCTCGCTTTTTGTCTCTTATCTCTGTCCTTCTTTCTCTTTGCCATATTTGCCTTATGCACCCTTCCTCATAGTCACGCTTGATCTCCGTCCATTTTGCATGGTTTCTTTATACTGTCAGGTATGCATCTCATATCTTGATTGACTGACCGTGCACATAAAAAAGATGAATAGACTTTTCTTTATTAAGCTTAGTTGTCAGGGACTTTCACAGAGATAAAATGCTTTGCACCAAAGTCCCAATTTAAAATTAATGTACAAATGCAACAACTCGAACTCAAATTCAAATTGAAATCTGGTTTCCCTGACACGTATATTGAGGTATATGCTGATATTAATTTAAATGTTTACGTCATTTATACAAACAAAAATACAAATGCAGTATAAACCTTTAAAGTTATAAGCATGGGACAAGAGTGTGTGTGTGTGTGTGTGTGTGTGTGTGTGTGTGTGTGTGTGTGTGTGTGTGTGTGTGTGAGACAAAAGTGCATAATGTCACCCATGTACAGCTTTTTTTTATTATTATTTTCAAGCCACATTTATGTATATTTGCTTGTATATTTATTAGAAGTCAGATATAATGTCTGGTGAAATATGTATAACTACAAAATTAATTACGTTGAAAATTGAATAGAGAACTGACTGCAGTTTTTTCTCCATCAAGACTATTATTTATTATATCGGAATACCCAGTATTATCATGCGTATACCATACTGGTTAATCCAGGCTCCACTTTAAATCTATCATTTTAAATCACAACTAAGAATGTGTTAGCCATGTGAATTAACTTATGATATAGCATAAAGTACTGTTTCTATAGTTACCTGGAGTTTAATAAACTTTACCCAGCTGTAGGACAGTGGTAAGGCCATGTTTGAGCTTGCTGTCAAATTTTAACAGATTCCTGGCAGCCAATCAGGAATTACAATTCTCTGTGGCCGTTTTATAATCAGCCTTCATGCATACAATACATCATACATCAATTTCTTACACAGAGAACCTCCAGCCCTCTCCCTCCAACGCGTGTATTGTACATGTTTAGATTATCCCGGCAGCCTTACCTTGACCGCGCGGCTCCTCCATTGATTACGGCCTATATTTCTTCGCTCAAAAAACACAATGCATCACAAAGACCAAACTGTCCGTGAAGGGCTAAAATAATTGTTTATAATAGACCCTCCATTTGCTATGACAAGAGTGCTATGATGTGTTTTAGGGTGTAGACAAGAGTTCGCGCTTTGTGTTCAGGTAATTTTCTTTCCAGGCGTAAGTGGTCAAGGTCTGGCGTTTTTAAACGCATGCGAGCGATGTGGTGTGGGGGGGAGTCGTATTGTTTCAGGAGATGTGCCAATGTCCGTTTGGAGAGCGACACTCGTCTCCCCACTTGAGGAACAATGGAATACACTTCAGAGATGCTGTGTATGGAGTATGTTTATGAGTGCGCTCGGACAATGGCGGACGGTGTTACACAACACAAGAAATTGGTTTGGCTCTGAGAGGAATGAGGTGGACCCAGCAGACATCCTTGACATTCACTGATAATTAACACGTGGTGAGGAAAAGACTGATTCACTGGCAGTGTTTACAGTAGCGTATGATTGCAGAAAGAGCAGCGGCCACTTACAGCGCAGGAGAAAGTGGGTTGGAGTCATTTGGGGGTGGGGGAATTGTTGAGATACAGTGAGAGAGAACACATTGTGTTGGTGTTTTGTTCGACATAAAAGCCTGCTAACAGCTACAGTAAACCAGGAGCTCTGCCAAGACTCACAGGTGTCATCGGGGATGTGGCTACGTGCCACAAAGAGAGGACCCAACGGCCCTGAGGCTCGTCTGGCTGTGTCACCCTACAAGATGCACCGAAACATCGAGGGGGGAGGTCAGAACAAGACGGAGATAAGGAGGTAGCATCTGAAAGGGATCAAGTTGTTGAGCAAGGGAAAATGGAAATACGACACCGGTTAGACGGAAGTTGTTTGTAACGTAACCGTATAAAGCCGAGGTGAAGGAACTATGGAAAGGAATTTCCCACAATAATTTGTTTGGTGAAATAATGACATGTTAATGATCGCAGCATCTGGCCGCTCCATCAAAGGTGTATATTTATACTGAGAAAGGGAAAGAGGGTAAAAAATACAGCATGCAGAACAAATGCCTTTGGTTAGGTCAGAGTGTCTTCTAATGACCTCATTTACTAACAACAAACCCTGCAACCAGGCAGGCAAACACACAGCACAGCAAGAGCTCTCCTTTATCCCGGTGTGGCGGTGGACAGAGGAGAAGAAGGATGGAGGCAGAGAAAGGAAGAGGAGGCCAGGAGGGAATAAGGAAACACGGAGACAAGAGAACAAGAGAAAGAGATAGAAGCAGAGTTTTAAAAAAGAGAGAGAAAGGAGGGTAAAAGAGGAGAAAGGATAGATGGAGGCAGCAAGGTAAGGGAGCCTAAAGGAGCAATGCAATCAAACAGCACAAACACAGCTTTCGCATGACTGCTCAACCTTGCCAAAGAAAATAGGTTACCTCTGTTTCTCTGGGTGCCGAGGGGAGGCACAAACTGGCAAGAGTTGTGCCCCTGTGTCATCCTGCGAACATTTAACCGCGAAAAAACTGCCCCGCAACTCCACCGACTACGCCCCAACACTTCCCTCGTCACACTGGACAACGTGTGTGACATGTAACGTGAAATGCCTTTTGTCAGCATAACATTTTACGTTGATGGGTGTGCTCTTAAAGAAAAAATAATTAAAAAAAAAAAAAGTTTGAGGTGGCACTTTTGGTTTTGAAACAAATTCCATCATATAATGCTGCACAGGCATTTCATCAATGAAACCCATACTGTACTAAAAATATATAAATATTTGTTGACAATGTTTTCCATGAGAATGAGAAAAGGTAGAATGTGTATGATTTTTTAATATATATATATATATATATATATATATATATATATATATATATATATATATATATATATATATATATATATATATTATGAAAGCATAATGTATTATGTGTTTTAATAATAATTTCTTATTATTACTATTTATCAAAATGAGAATTGTTGTGTTTTTATTACTTGACTGAGCCGTTTTTATCTACATGGACAGCGGGTCCCCCCTCAGCCACTATTCATTTCCATGTTTCTACAGTAGCCCAGAATGGACAAACCTAACGATAGCTATAGATTTTTTTTTAATTTCTCGTTTGTCACTGTAGGTTTTCCTACTATCTCAGTTCCTTTTCAGTCATTAATCTTACCACTAGTTGCCACCAGAACCTACACACTTTACCTTTAACTTATTAGGTAAAGCAGCATAAATTCATCTATAATCCCGCTGAAAATTAGACAAAAAGGATAAATGGCTCGGATAAAACTACAACATTTATAGCAGGATACACTAATGTTAATATTATCACACTCTTTCAGTTGACTATCTTTCATGTTTCTATTGGTAGGAATGAGTTCAGGATTAACATAAGTGATCAAACACCTTTACACAGATGTTAGCTCAAGGAATATTATTTGAAGTGCTCAATCTAAACCATAACCATGTAGTAACCATGAATATTTTAGTGAATAAGTGAGTGAACATAGGCTAGAGTGGCATATTACTGCAGAGTGATATGAGGACGTGTGCGTCTGTAATAAACCTGTATCTGTAAAATTAAAAAGAAAAGGTCAACATTGCCCATTAGGAAGTTGATTAATCAACACATTATATCTCATTTATAATAAGAAAATGTTTAATATTTATGCTAAACTACAATAAGACAGAAAAAGAAAATTTAACTGCACATACAAATTTGACAAATTCTTAAATGTGACTAAAACAAATATACATGTTGTCAAAAGACTGAAACAGAATTATTAAATGAACACAGACTGGATGGAGTTCAGCTGAGCAAAAATGAAAAAAAAAAAAGAGGAGCAGATTCAAACTGCATCCAGCCGTCCCTGCATCCCTCTCTCCTTCCATCTATCTGAGCATCGCTAAAGCCCATCTTAATCTCCCTCTTCCACAATCACGGAACAAAGAGCAGAGTGCTGGCAGATCCTTGTTTTGTCGATTACATATTTGATAAACATGCATTTGCATTAGCATTAGAAGAGGTCAGGATTAGCAGCGTTCATCCTCAAACTGTTCTGTCTCCGCGCTTCCACTGTTTGTTGATCTTTTTTCTGGCTGTGCTCTTTTTTTTTTTTTTTCCTCCTGTTGTTTGTGGCCATCTCAAATCCTAAAGGACACGACTCCACGCGAGCGACGGCACAAATATTTGAAAGGGTGATTAAAAATCGTTTGGGAAAACAGATTATTGACTGTTTCTTTTTTTTTTCTCTCTCTCTTTCTCTTTTTTTTTTTAAATCAATCTGTAAACACAAACAAGCTGCTCGAAGGAGTCAGAAGTGCGCAGACACAAGTTGACATTTTTATCTGTTAATTCGGTTTTCACACCACTTTAGAGCAACTTTAGTCGTCAGTTTGTTCCGTATCTCAGATTTGCCTGATCCATTGGTGTATGTAACGTTTTTGCTGCAGTATATTTCAACAAGTTAAGAGGCCGAAAGCAAAAAAAAAAAGGAAGCTTTGTAAAGTATTTCATAAATGCTCTTCTTTGGTCTCTTCTTTCTCATCTCTGTACAAAGGAAATAAAAAGGAAGAATTAGCTCCAGACAGCTGGAGCCCACAAAAAGTTTCAAGTGCCTCTGTTGACCGCACATAAAGACACTGATCTGCTTAGCAGGCTTAAAACTCTCTTCCCCCTTCTGTCCTTTCTCTCTTTCTTATGTCAGGCTCTTCCTAAAACCCTTCTCATACCCCCCATACACAACACGCACACACACACACACACACACACACACACACTCTGAAATGCTTCAAACACCATGGCCCAGATCGCTAGTCCTGAATGAGGATCTTAAAGACCTCTCCCTAACACCTATTAAACAGCTTAGAGGCATATAATTGTCAACCAGACGCTTCCCTCGAAAATGGGTTTTTAAAAGCCACATTGTTCCTCTCCGCCACCAAAGGTTGAGTAATCCTGAGGCTTAAGCAACCGAGAAATGGTCCGTCTCATTCTGTTTTTCTCCAGCTAATAAGATCCTTTCCTTTATGAATACTCCTGCTTTAATTGTTTGACATCAATGCTAATCAAGCCTTTGTCTTTTCCCTGTAACTTGTCCGCCGGGCTTACAAGTATTTTTTTTTTCTTCACATTTCCTCTCTGTTCTCCTCGATAACTTCTCCTTTTTTTTTTTCTCGTTCTCATTTTTTTTTCTCTCTCCGGGATTTGTTTAGAAAATGTCTCTAAAAAGTAGGACAATAATAATTGGTGGTTGAGGTAATTATAAAAGATTTACTAAGGAATACGAAGGGAGCAAACTGATGCCGCCCGTAACGAAAACGAGGAGCCACATTAGTATCCGGAGTTGAAGCTAATTACATTTATGGAAAAACAATATCAGACAAGGATCAATCAAGGAGTGCTGTGGTCAGTGCTAATCAGATTTTATTAGTGTCCTTATTGCTCGCTCATGGATCACAAACGGTCTGCCGTTGCGAGGGGGGGGGGGAGAAAAAAAAAAGAAATTAGCCAGCAAGTTTCTCCAACTGTCTGCTTGTTTAGTGTAATTGGAGACATGACAAAACAACTGCTCTGGAAGTCTTGCTACGTGGAAGATAATTTAAAGTTCGGAGCAGTTCAGGAAGTGAAGCGAGGTAACAAGCCACTTGCTCCTTAATTAAAATTGCTTGGTCTTGTTTTTCCCTGACTGGACAATTACCATATAAGAGACCTATTAACCTTATCAACGCAGGCAGAAAGACCCAGAAGATTCTGCCTCTAATAAAGCAGGCCTGTGAGACGGAATCTGGACAAAGATATTTGGTTGATTAAACTGCGAATGCACAAATGATTCTCTGTTTCAGGGTTGGTTCGCTCATTCCTCCCTGTGTGCAGAATGCTTTTTTTGTAACAATACCCACTTTTCTGAAGTTATGTTACAAATGACTGCATAGATATGAACGTATTAATATGACATTTGTTTTTTTTTTCCCGTGTGTCACATGGAGCAAGGGTTAAAATAAATAGTCAGCTTTTGTTATTCTTGATATCCCCAAAGCGATCCGTGTCTCCTGGATGACTCACCATTGATCTCCACATGAAGAGAGTTTTTTTTTTCTTATATTTCCATACAGACAAGTGCACCTCCAACAGTGTTATTCCCGTCCCGAGAACTTAAACCAAATAAAACGATTTGAGAGATTAGAATTGTTCTATTAGCTTTCATTGAAGCCAAGTGATTGATGGAAATGAAATCCCGGCTCTCCTGCTGGATCTCCAGGTCTCCGGGGTCAAGGATTCGTAGAGAACGTGATTGGTTGCTGGTCCCTCCGAGAGTCGTCCAATTGCTGGTCCATATGGACCCCTCTGACCCCTCCAGCCTCCTCATCCTCCCAACTCCATGGCTCCATTTAGCAAACAGAAGCTGCTAAAGGACTGCTAAGTTGTACTTCAGCGGTCCTCCAGTCCAATCACTCATTTACCTGAAGTGATTTTATCACTCTCCAGAGATAATCATGGAGAGTCCCACACAAAGTGCTGGGTTATTGAACTGACAACGAACAATTAACAAAGTTACAAACCTTGTCCGTGTTCTAGCTGTGCGGTAGAAACATCTTAACGAGGTATTACTGGGGTGAGTTCAGGGCATAAAATGTGCTTTATTTAGATGCTATGATGTAAATAAATACCGCCGAGTTAAAACTAGACATTAGTCTCTAAGTAATGGATGGTGGATATCCTCTCCAGATGGATTTCTCTCAGTCAAGTAGCTCTAAAAGGTTTTGGGATTTGTGGAGTGGGCATGGCCACTGGTTTTTGCATTTTGGGTCCTGCACTAGCAGTGGCTGGTCTGAGGGGAAATTTTAAGAGGGGAATTATCTGGAATGGAGAGGGTGGAATGAAGGCGATTTGTGTGTATCTGTGTGTGAGTGTGTATGGCAAAGAGAGAGAGAGAGAGAGAGAGACAGACAGAGAGAGAGAGAGAGCATGCTTCAGCGGTCCCTTTTGGTCAGTGTGCAAAAACCCACAGAGGGGCCCGAATGCATGGGTCGTTTTTTGAGAAGGCTGCCTGCATGAGCTTTGCTCAGATCTCCCCTAATCCTTCCCACTTGAACCTTAGTCCACCGCAGTCTGCATGCCAACAGATTAACACAATACACAAAGATAATTCAGCCGGCCCAGGACTGACAGCGATCTCACAAATCTCTGAACGGCCAAGGGAAGATACCTCCCCAAAAACCCAGATTAAGTCCATGGATCTGAAGCCTTAGACCCTCTTAGGGCATATATTAGCATTACCACTGCTTGCTTTATTTATATATTTATCTGATTTTAAAGATAAGATTAAGATAATGCTGCCTGGTCAGCAGCTTGAGTGTCACAAAATCTGCCTTGGGTAGGATGGAGGGATGAGACCATATCCCATATTGAGGGAGCAAGTGTGGGAGGTGGAGAGAGAAAGAGGGCGAGCGCTCTGTAATCCATATTATATGCTGCCGAGGGCTGGGGAATTATTTAAGAAGCTCTTTGTTGTACTCCTTTTGGAAGTGTCACTTGGGGATGGGATGAGGGCGGCCGGCCCTATTCTGTGACAGATTATGTGATTTCAATTAAGAGGCTAAAGATTGAAGATTGGAGAATTATGATTTCCATTTGCTAAGGATATGAGATTGAGAAAGATTCAGACAGGAAGGAGAAAGAGAGAGGCAGAGAGCCTGTCTAATAAAAATCCTTACAGCCTTTCTGCGTGCTGAGAGAGTTATTGTTCGCTCTAATGGTTCCCGTCCATTCCAGCGATGAAGCAGCCCCTTTCTAATACAAGTACACAGTGTAGATATATCTACCAAAGTGATATTTTTTAGGACAGAATCACTGCAAACATGCAACAGAACCCTCCAAAATTCCATAATTGAGGCACGTTCACGGACCATATTTGTTGTCTTGTTGCCCTGCAGTACCCCCGAGCTAGTCACTTCATTGGCGATAAAAAATACAATAACTGCACAACAGCATGCTTATAAGCAAGGAACCGTCACATGCAATATTTTCTGCTTTCCTCTTCTACCGCGGCATGCCCGTGTGTGTTCGCTGTCCGTTTGTCCACAACACCCACTCCACTGGACGGGCTAACATACGGACAAGAGCATGACTCGCAGGAGTATGACTCATTAGGCGTCGTGGTTTAATAAACTGCATCGACTCAATGCATTTTTCATATTTTTACATTCTATAATACAAGTACATGGGGACTATGTTACATGGTTAGACAACACTGGGGTCAAGGTGAGGGAAACGTTGCTAAAGTTAAAGGTAAAAGTTTGTTGGAGATCTAATTATACTCATGCATGAGAATCTGATGCACGATTCACTACAGGCTACAACTGTTTGCCTCCAAAATGGACAAAAATTGCAATGGTTCTGGGCTGGAGTGTTTTGTGAAAACAGATGTTAAAAAAACACTTATCTTTTAAAGAAATGAACAAGTATGTTCTGGCTTCATTCACACACATGGCACAGAAATGCGCATTAGCTAAATAGACAACATCCAACTTGAACAGCCCCCAATTTGCATCAACACTCCCTCAACTCATAACTTTTTTTTTTCTTTTTTGGGAGTGGGTGGGGAGACACGAAGTTGCCAAACTCCTTCCCCATTGTGTTTTTTTTTTCCCAGTGCGGTGCTGGGATAGTTTGGAGAGCTTGCTGTGTTCCCGCGGTGACAGACTGCGGCCCCTCTCTGCCGTGCTCAAGGGCCCTTGAGGCGGCCATTATCTGGACGCCCGCCTCGCCGAGGCATATGGGTAATTACTGAGCTAATAGAGTGATGGAGGGAGAGGCAGAGGCAGGAGCCTAGGCCAATTAGATGATGCATTAGTGCTCTGTCTTTTGTAAGCACCTAATGTGTGGGGAAAGGATGGGGTAGATAGAGAAAACGTGTCATTTCTGAAGGGTCAGGATCCTTGAGCAAATGCAAACAGTCTCTCTCGCTCTCTCTCTCTCTCTCTCTCTCTCTCACACACACACACACACACACACTTATGGGACTCACTTATGCACTGTAGTTGCGCACACATTCACACAACCATGTGTATGCAAACACATGTAGACACTGAGACCACATTTGCACAATTGCACTTAGAATGTACCAAACAACACACACGCATATTCACACAAGCACACGCGGACACACACACATACACTGATGTCACGCTTTGTTTTGCTCTTTTCTCTAAGTGTCTGAAGAGTGTGAAGTCATAATTATTGCACACTCTGGCTCTACCTCATGTCTGCATGCACACATAAACACACACACACACACATGCACACGCACGTGCACACAAGCACACACAGACCAAATGCAGATGAGTCCAAATAAACGATGAGACCCTGCCCAGTCTATTGAGGTCTGCTATGAGAATCCACTCCATCAATTACATTAAAGAGGCTGCCTAATGATGGCCACAGCTGTAATCATGCTCAGCTGAAGCATTTTACACCCCTATTCTTTGTTTTCACCTATTATCATCCATCCCACAAAGGAGAGAAATTCTATCTCAAGCATCGGCACAGTGTTTTTAGTTAAGAATGTGCTTTTTGTCATCATCCAGTTTTGTCAGATAGTGAATCAGTGTTTTGGCAGTTGCAGCTGGAGTCATTAAACTTGGCAGGCAGCGGGAAGCAGCAGAAAGTTGTCGGTTGTCGGTTGTGCAGTTTTCTTGTTTTCAGTTTCTGACTCTCACAGGTTGCAGCGTAGAGAGATACCGGATCGACTCTGATGAGGAATACTAACTATCTACTCTTAATGGCACTTTAATCTTTCTTATACAGTATGTGCTGAAACTTTGAGGTCCCCTGATTGTTCCAGTTGTGAGGTCTACGCTCTAATCATCGCAGTTAATTGTGATCTCGACCTCTCCTACTTTTGCAAACGAGGAATGAGTCGCTCATTATGGGTGCCAATCTTCCGCAGCACCACAAACATGTTCTCTTAAATCACATACATGTCATTAACTTAATTATTATTCCACTGTAAAATTAGCATCAAAACAGTCTCATCAAAGGGCGAATGCAGCCAGGACTTTATTGGTGGACCAAAGCTTATGATTAACACTCCAAATCGACTTCATTGTCAGGCTATAATAATAACTCCAAGGACCTTTGCTTTCCTCTCCATGCTGCCTGACCAAGGTGGCCGACCACTTCAGTATCAACCCCACAATTACAGACTTAATGTTTTACTTTGTGTTTTAGTGCAACGCTGAATATCGCACAAAGCATTGTTATTCATTCAATCCCAACAGATGAAACTGTAATAGCCGTGTATTATTATTCCCGATCAGAAATAGCAGCTCTCATTATCAAACAAAAGACTCTATTACTGATATCATTATCAAAAGGGGAAATGGAGGAGGGGGGTCTATAGCTTTCAGCATTTAAATGACTTTGTTTCGCAGCCCCTTAGTGGGATCTAATGTTGTCATGATTGGCACGCACTTTTTTTTTTTTTAAAAAAAAAAGGTCAGCCTCACATCTTTGACCTTGTTGCAGCTGAGTGACAATGTGTGAATTTAGCGGGCGATTATTTGTAATGGCGAAGCCACGGCTCTTCTGTCATGTGGTTTTTGTTTTATGGTGGCTGTGGAAATACTTTAATTGCACCTAATTCAAGTCCATCTTTGATGAAGCAAAGGAGGGGAGGAACGGGGGGATAAAGTCAACTGTGCTAGAATTTTTTTTTGCAGATGCATTGATCTTTTGTACATGCAGCTTCAGGGAGGTTCAAAGACATTCCCAGACTGGATCACCTTGAGGAGCTTGCTTCAGGCGGTCTTAACACGGCGGACATGCAAATGAAAGCCACGGGCGGATGTGAGCCGGCATGGAAATATGTTTTAGAGACTCTTAGAAAAAAAGTTGAGAGACAAGTCATGTCTCATTCGTGCAAATATTTGATATCAGAGAAAGCGTGGAGAACCAAATGTGGAGGTTAGTTTTAAAAGATAGTCGGTTAAGTTTGATCAATCCAGCAGATAACTTCTTCATAATGGTATTCTTTAAAGTAAAATAAAAAAAGCTCTTACTTGTGTCAGTTAGAACAGAAAACCAACCGTGTGTCCACTGTTTTGTGCATAAATTGAATTAAAACACAGACATGTTTTCTTTCTCCGCTCTAAACCATACATACCAACAAACCCTGAGTGATCCGCAGGTGTAAACTAGTTCCTAAATTACAGACACGCAAGCCTCAACTCTTTTGTAAATCATTCAAGCATAATTAATAGATTATCCAGATCCTGTTTGATCTCGCTTTTCACTGAGCACCACTGGCCAGGTGTATTTTCTGTTGTGTGGAAATTGTTTAAAAAGTACCACAATTAAAAAGCTGTTTTAATGGACTATCACATTAAGAGATAGTTATTTTTTACCTGTTGCCATTCTGTATCTGGAGCCACATGTGGTAGTGTTAACATACTGGTTTGGCTTGATTATATTCAGTACTGTGGTGATCTAGGCTTCTCATTTACAAAGAACAAGTTTGACACTGTGCAGTATGTTTAGGGGGTTGCAACTTTTTAATCAATCCCATGTCTTCAAAGGTGTGTCTGTGTGTTAAGAAGATTTATATACATAAGCCTGAAATGCTGCGTAAATAGTGCTCGGCAAACAAGATGGTAGGTTTACCCTCCTCTAGAGTCCCTGGTTGTTAGTGAGTGACTGAGCAGGACTCTGGGACAGCCGAAAACAAAACGCATGCTAATGTGTGACCTGGCTCTCCAGTCTCACCTCCTGCGATAGAGAACCATAGTCCTCAAGTACAGCCAACCTGGTGCTTAATCTATCAATGGGAGGCCCTCCTCTCCCAACATTCAGACACATAACCATCCTCACATCCTCCAGACAGAGAGTCCTCTCCTCTCCTCCTGTGCCACCCCACACGCAGTGGCCCCTGGCCCCGGGTAAGACCAGTCCCCATCTCCTCTGGGCTGAAGGGCCCTTCAGACGTCTACTGAGAAAGAGCAGAGGGCTGGGAAAGAGAAGGAGAGGAGATGAGCGCACAACAGAAAAGACTAGAGCGATGTGTTCGAAAAAAAAGAAACAACAGACGTGAAAAGAGAAAGATTGAAGGAGGAGGTAAAGGAGATGCATATTGCATCGGGCCCCTGAGGGGTTATGGCTATAGTTCATGTCGTGTATTAATGTGTGAAGCGCCAGTATTCTCTGTCATGCTAATCTCACTGTGTTTCTTTGTTGTGTTGGCTGGTGTCTGCTAGTGTCACATACACTCATCTCTCCACTCTTCCTTTGCTTTCTTCTCTTTATGTGCTCCCCTTTTGGAATGGGAGATCAGAGAGAGTAATAGGGGGTAAACAGCACTGTTGTCTAAAAGGATCACATTTGAATAACTAATACATTGTTAACATTAGCATACATTAATTATTCAGCCCTGCAAAGGTGCTAGCCATTTTCCAAATAAGCCTCAGTTGTTGTTTTTTCAGTCGCTGTTTACAGAAGGAATGCTTCCAGAAATCGGGACACATGAAAGATAAAAGAAAAAAAGGAAACTGTTTAAAAGCACCTCGGCTTGCTATCATCCACTCCGGAGACCCCGCGGCTTACGTCCGTCCTTGTTTTACTTTCTTTTTTTTTTTTTTGTGCGACAATCAAAGAGGAGAATTTCAGAAGGTGTGGACAGTGACTGAATAGTCAGTGAGCTGTTTTTTTTTTCACTTTCCTCTTGATTACTATATCGGTTTGAAATCTTGGACGGAAAGAGAAATTTGCGAGAGCGAGCCGAGCCAGAATTTCCTGGAGGTAGCGTATCTCTCAAGTCTCAGTTGGTGTGGATGGAGGACAGGAGGGGGATCTCCTCCTGTGTGTTTATCCACAGTAATCAGGAGTCTGTGGAGCAGTAGCAGAGGCTTGGCAGTGAGGGGACCCTGCCACATTAGAGAGGAATGAATAGCAATGTGCCAAGGCTGGCACAACAACAGTTTAGACACAGCATCCTTTCTGATTTGGTCAAAACTTCAGGAGAGAGAGAGAGAGAGGGAGAGAGCGGGGAACGTTGAGACTGTCGATCTGGAGCAAACTGAACCAATGTTTCAGTTTTGTTGTGTTGTGTTTTTTTCCTAATTCTTTTTTCTTCTCTCCGCCCATGAACTTTTTTTTTTTGCAGCAAAGCAATGGGGAGGAACAAAAGAAGCCGTTCTGGGTTGACAAAGAGGAGAATAGATGGTATGCGAACGACAAGCCGCCATCTGCTCTGGAGAACGACCAAAATCTTGACACACTTCAGCAATCCCACAATCCCCTGCTCCAGGAGCGTTCCAGGCGCCCCATTCATACTCTCCCCTCCGCTCCCAGAGTCTGTGTGATTTCCCTCTTTTCTCTCCTCCTCAATTAAGTCATTAATTCCTTTCTTCACCCCCCTCTTAATGACCGCAGAGGCACAAACAAGCCCTGGTTGCTTCCTATTGAGGCCCTGTGATTGGGCATAATTGCTGCGAGGGCCTAAGTATGGGGAAGCAGGAACGAGGGAGGAGGGATGCATTGTTTTTGGCGGCGGCAAAGAGGAGAGCACAGAAGAAGATGCACATTAGGTAGGACCATTCCTCTCTTGACCTGCTCCACATTAGTGTCAGTGCACATTCACCCGTCCTTGATGGAGGCGCGATGAAAATGTATTGAATGAGTTTGGACTTGAAGGACAAAAAAGAAAATAAATAAGGAAAATGCTAGAATTTAGCTTCATGGAAAAAGAAGGGGACCCCATACATTTCCATATTAAATAGGTGGCCTTTTGTCCACCTAATTATTATGACACGTCATGTCCTCACCATGCAAGTTTCAAGACTGCCATGTGTTGGGTGCTTCGGGGGGAAAGGTGCTTTTGTTGGCACCAAAAGGATAAAGGGAAGGCATGAAAACCAGTCGAATGCTGGTACAATGCTCATTACAAGTCCAACAATTTGCACAAGCTCTGTTAAAATAAATTATTTTTAGAGCTTTATTTTGTGTGTAATTATGGTAAAAAAAAAAAAAAAAGTGTGTGGTCGCCTAATATATTCACCCTCTATGTTTTTCTGTGATCCCTCTGCATTGTTTCCGGCACATGAGCTCTTCCTCCCTGGTTTTTGGACTGGTATTTGGTCCAGTTAAGGAAAGATTCAGGATCGGTTTTGAATGTTGCTGGCTCACTGCAGGCAGCAAACATCTAATGGCTTCTAGCGAGCGATGTCCACCAAGGATGCCCTCCAAGGGAGAGGGAGTCCAACATTCCACCCTAAAATCAGTCGTCTTGTTTGGCTGATTGTGCATTATGTGACCATCTGCAAAAAATTGGGAGTGTGTGCATGTGTTGGGGCTTGGTTAGGGGGGGGGAGGTTGGAGTAGCTGAGGGATGTGCAGGGAATTAGACAGTCTTTAATAACACATTTTGGGGGATAAATGCCTTTTTGATCTACTCACAGAATGCTCCATTTATAAATGTGGAGAAGTAGAAGCAGGGAGCGAAACAGAGGGAGATGGGAACAGATAGAGTAAATCTCCAGATTAGAGATTAGCCATAGTAGCAGATTTAAAGGGGTGTCTGGTTCTCCGCCAGCCTGCTCAGGCATCTATCTGGCTTCTGCTGGCCAGGCCTGCCATGGCCGTTCTAAATAGATCACTCAACCTTTACTTTGGACGCCATGTTACCATGTTACTCTCCTTGTTGTCACTCAGCACTCAGAAGGGGACAAAAGGTTCTGCCTGAATGAGTCCTAAACAGAAGACAGGCTTGGTGGAAAGCATTTTGTCCAACCTTCCTGGCTAGAACTCCAGGCATTTGGGGCCTTACACATGATTCCCCCCTTAAAATAGAACTCCAAAGCCCCATCGTTAATGTCCAGATCAGATGAGCAGCTCAGTTTCAAACTAGCTCAGTTTGCTAGATTTGGGAGGGGTGGGGGGTATGTTACAGTGAGAGAGATTCACAAGATACAATGGGCGATATACCCTTTGGCCTGATGATTATCTTTGACATTTTTAGGTCCTCTAAAGCATTTCTTATTGAGAACTAATTCCTGTTTTTACATGGGTGTAAGTATTCTTTTGTAATCGGCACATTCACCCAAACACACTCTCTTATGTATGCAAACCAGTGGGTCAAATAACTATTACACACACTTGCGGTGTAAATCCCGATGAGGTTAAGCTGTGTTTGGGCACATGGAGCTTGGGAAGTAGGATGTTAAATATGATCTATGTGAACTTTTACTGCCTCACTAAATTTACTCCTGTATATATATTTTAATCAGGTTTGGGATACGTTTAAATAGACATTTGGGGTGTCAGTTTACTTCCAAAATTGCTTGAGCATTCAAGCATATTATCAACAGCTGGACACAACTGCAAGTGCACTGATCTGGCAACTTTGCCACTAGAATTTAGGGCTTATCTATGAAATTGGAAATTTCACTGAAAGCTTTTGTAGGTGAAACATCAGGAATGTTTAAACGCTGTCTTGAAAAAAATGAAAAGTCTGTGTATTGCACGGTTGTGACAGAGCCTTAAACAAAGACCGAGCAGCTCTATCTTGCCCTGCATTATTCTTCTCTAAGCTGCTTACAACCCAGTTGTGGTCTGACACAGAGATGAAATCTTGGAGAGGCATGGACTCTGGACCCAGGAAGCGGTGGCCACTGATTGGAGAATAGAGCTCTTGGATGGAGGTTGTGCTCTGGGGGTATCACACACACCCCAAAAGACGGTGGGACACAATGAGAAATCACAGCTCTTTCACTTTCCGTCCATCTGCCCGCCATGGAGCGTGCTCAGTGTGTGCCACTTGGCTTAATTCTGTCCCATCAGCCACCACAAAAGCCCCCCGATCCAATCACAGGGATCAGAGCTGGGCCAAGACCATGAGACGTGGAGCCAAGGAACAGACCAGAATCAACAGCCCATTCTCCCAAGATCACACACAAACGCACACTGACACACACACACACACACACACACACACACACACACACCAAATAAGGCAGCGTGAAGAGACACCGAGAAGAATATGGAAGAGAGAATGAACTGGAAAGTGCTGGCAGGACACTTTTTCGTTCTACTAAGTTCAACAATCTCCGACTCCAGGGACGGATGAAGAGATGAAAAAAGTCAAACAAAAACAGGAGAGGAAAAGTTACCATATGTTAGACGGTTACAACTAGTACGCCTGTCTTTTTTTTTTTAAGGGTGAGAAGACCAATGTAGAAAAATGAGGGCAGAAAAATGCTTTTCTCAAATACCACAGATTCTCTCTCTCTCTCTCTCTCTCTCTCTCTCTATCTCTCTCTCTCTCTCTCTCTCTCTCTCTCTCTCTCTCTCTCTCTCATTCGCTGACTGTTAATTGTGTGAGAGCAGGTCATCAGTAGCAGTGCATTAGAATAATGGAAATAGATGGCAGAGACCTACGGATGGCAACACAAGCCATCTTCCCTATTTGCATGGCTGTGTGCTCCGGGACAATTATGTCATTATCACAGACCTCTGTGTGAGTGTGTGTGTGTGCAGGGTGACAGGTGGGCAAATGAAGTTACTAAGTGACAAGGAAATCTAAACTCACTCTTTGCTCGGGTCAGGTCGATCGCTGAGGGTTGATTACATATTCGGCAGAGTCTACACACTCTCATGACAGGAACACAGACACAGACAGGGCCAGGCTGGTCCCCCGGCCCACCGATGTGGCGGCCCACTGGGATTTGTCCCAGTATTCCCGATTGGCCAGTACACCACTTTTTTTTTTTTTAAACAAATGCATGATATAACATGTTTATTACAGACAGATTATATTTTCATTAAGACAGAGCCAGGCAAGCTGTTTGAACCTATTTCCAGTCTTTATGCTAAGCTAAGATAGCCAGATGCTGGTTGATGCCGATCTTTATAATTCTCAACAAGGAACCAAAAAGTCAAATGATTCCTTTTCCGTTTTCTCAACAGACTACAATCCCGACGCTCTGATGCAAGGGAATTCCCACCTTAGTCTCACCCAAAATCACCTTATGACCTTTCCAGGCTATTTAGAGAACCAGACATGCTCTTCCTCCAGCTTCCAGGCTGCTGGTGAGGAAAAAACGGAAAGACAAAGAAAAATAGTGAAAACTCATCAATGACAGCGATTTCCCTCCTTCCTATGGTTCCCCTTTCTACCCCTGAAATGAACGAGAGCTTTTAAACGTGGCGGGACCTCATCAAGAACCTGAGACTTAAGAAAACATTGCAAAGAGCAGAGAGGGATGAACTTTGACCGAAACAAGTGCCCACTGCCTCCGCTGTACACGGCAGACACTTCCTGTACTCATCAGAAAGAGAGGAAGGGAAGAGGAGACTACCTGCTAAACATGCACCGTCACCTTTCTCGTGGTGGACGCGGCCTGTGTGTGTGTGTGTGTGTGTTTCTGCTCGGTTCCTATTCAGATTTGATCCCACTACAATAAGTAATAAGTTATTGAAATCCTCACACGCCAGGCGCCTTCTTTCAAATCATCCGGAAACATTACAGCTCATGTTTTGATGGAGGAGCCATCTAAATTTACAAAAAAAAAGAAAAAAACTGTATTGATATGACAAATCTGAGCAGGTATGAATATGGACAACAAGAGGCCATTAACTCCATCAGCAGAGTCTTCAGGCTGTTTCGGTAACGTCAGAAATGTTGGACAACATGCATTTATCTCACTAGCAGCAGGCATTGTGGAGAAAAGGTGCGAGGTCTTTTTTTTTCTGTGAAACCTCTTAGCGTCCCATAATCAGGAGTGATAATGTGTCTCATTCTATGCTAATGTGTGTGTTTTACAGCAATCAGGCGACAGGTGATGATAGCGCGCGCTGAGAGATGTTCCGCCATGTGCATGTGCGGCGGGGTGTGTGTGCGAGCGCGCAAGTGTGGACGCAAGGCACCATTAGTGACTTCCCAGGTCCTCTTCAGGAATACAATGGGCGGCGAAATTGCTTTAATGGAAAAAGGCTAATGTGAGACGCGCGCGCGCACACACACGTACATGTGCACACACATGAACACAGCGCCTTAGCAAATCACTCAAGCTGGTGAGAGGTAGAAAAAGGGAGGATATTATCACTTACACTTGAAAAAATAGAGATGGAGGAGAGAGAATAGACAGCGAAGAGCGAGATGGCGCTGCTCTTCTTCCACTTACTTCATGCTTCCACCCACTATAGTCGGTAGTTTTCCAAAACAGAAGCATAGATTCTCATATTAAGATACGGTGGATGATTATCTTCTTAATCTTAATCTTCTTAAACATGTACAATTTATGTAGAGAAACAGGAAATTGACAAAAAAAAGCAAGCAAAATATTATGTGTACGAGATCCTAATTTGAAATAACATCTCTTAAAATGGCTGGTAAACTGTTCAATGGAATCAAGATGCACAAGGTCTTGCTCTTGGCTCATTTTCCAAAAAAAGGACAGTGTGTTCAGTCATTAAGACAAATGTAAGCCCCTTTTTTGGAATAAACACACAGTTAAGAAAACGAGCATGTGTGGCATCATGGCCTGAACCGAATGAAGACAACTGATGTGCATTAGCATAACATAGACAAACAACTCACGTTCTCTTTTCTTTGAGAGACAGGTCCACACACACACA
Organism: Lepturacanthus savala; assembly: GCA_030544235.1. Lineage (NCBI taxonomy): Eukaryota > Metazoa > Chordata > Actinopteri > Scombriformes > Trichiuridae > Lepturacanthus > Lepturacanthus savala. The sequence continues at coordinate 9,627,526 of CM060477.1, read as the reverse complement.
CACACACACATTCACGCTCCTGCGCTGCTCGGTAAGACAAGGCACGTCCCTCCTTTGCTTCTAAATGGTCTCATCTGTGCCCTGCTCAAGGCTGGCAAGGCCTGCAGCATCTGTTTGACTGCAGGCCATGCCATAAGGTGCCAGGACTCCAAGGATCCTTCGCACTCCCTCAAGAACCATGCTCTATGCCCCGCTAACCCCACCCCTCACCCCCCTTCACTCCCTCACCCTCAGACGTTGCACTCGTTCTCCCCCCCCCCCCCCGCTACCTTAGAAACCGTCACCGTGAAATCTAGTTAACTGTGGCCTCCGCTTGTCGCTACCCAAAACTCCTCTCTCCCTCTCCTCTCGACATCTTCCTCACCTGTCACCCGTCGCTTTGATCCCACAACTTCTTCACCTCCACCTGGTTCCCTGGTTCTCCTCATTTAATCTCCTCTTGCCCCCCGCCTGTCTCCTGTCAACCTCCTCGACACCCCTTCGTCCTCCCCTCGTTTCCTGTCAGGATGTGTGTTATCTGCCTCTCTAATCCACTGTCTCTTTTACCCCCATGGCCACCCCCCCGCCCCCACCTCCCTCTCAACCTCCCCTTTTGCTCTCTCCAGTGTTTCCCCCGAGGTGACTAAGATGTCGTCTGGCTGGTACCGTGGCAGCAAAATGCATCTGATCGCCAAGAAGACTCGCGCCTCGGAGGAACAGACAGATTAGCGGCTAGATTCTTGCTCCCAGCGTGGCGCTCAAGCCACATTCCCAGGAAGGTCTCCTTATCACCATCATCGCCGTCCCCTCCGGGTCGCCTGCAGCAGCCCCACAACCCCGGACGCAGGTAGAGGAGAAAGCGATCTGATGGCATTCCCTCTCTTTCTCTGTCTGTACCTTTTTTTCCCCCCCTTTCTTTTCTTACTGGGATAGTTAAATGCCTTTGCCCCTGAGCTGTTTGCATGCGTGTGTGTGTGGAGCCCCTGCTGAGGTCTCTTCAACAACTGCTCAATACACAGCCAGAGAGAGAGAAAGAGGGAGAAAAAGAGAGAGGGAGCATAAAGGCCTGCGAGGAGACGGGAGGGGAGAGGGGAGGGCGGTCTTATGACAGAGGAGGTCCGTGGCTAACAAGCGGCGTGGAGCCACAGAAGGTGTGTGTAGCCGAGCGTGAGGAAACAGTTGAGACAGCACAGGCCCACCGAGATGACCGCGGAGCTAATGCTATGTTAGTGAGCAGCTAACGGCATGCCTGGGCCCCGGTGCTCTGCCCTTCCACACGGATCACAGAGGCCCACAGCGCAACAAAAGGAGACACCTCGGGTCTGGAGGGGGGCGTATTACTAGTGACACGTCTTTTGGGCACCGGTTGGGACTCCTTTACCATCTGAGCCTCCCGTATCATGACTCACGCGCAGGGTTATATAAAAAGACTCCTAAATCCAATGTGGCGGGGAAGGTGAGGTAGAACAACGCTCAGAGCAAAATAACCGGCACTTCGAGTCGAGGTATATGGAGGACGCTTTAGCTTTATGCAGAAACACACCTTGGGTAATTCGACTCGAAATGAGTTGAGACACCTCCCAGGGTTAACGGTCATTTAGGCTGTGCTTATTCTCACCATAGCCCCAGAAAATGCTCTCCTGTCTTGAATTAACCTTCCGTTACAATGCACAGAGCTGAGAGTCATGCCAGTCAAGACAGTCAAAGCAACAGCACAGAATATGCTATGGCCAAATATTAAATAGAAACACACAACCACCTACCTTCCTCTTCGTTGTGAGCAGTTATCATTGATGCAAGAGAGAGGAGATCTCCCAGTGTCCTAGACAGAGATGTATCCTAACGGTCCCACATAGTCTGAATGACTCCTTCAGTCTTGAAGCTTTTTTTAGTGTCTTGCCCACCACTGGTTTTTCCAAACAGTCAATGTTCAATGGAAGTTGCTTCCAAACAGCGGCAGCAGCAGAGAATAATTACTGATTGTAGAGGGGTCCTAGTGAATTCTGACACAACACCAACATATCACTCCTCTCACCAACTCTCACTCACTGACTCTTAAGTCTTTTATCATCCGCTCTACACACAGGCTAAATACTACAGGTATAATTGACAGACCATTCGGCAAACAATAAGAAGCGTGATTCAAACCTATGAAAAAAATAATTGTGTACTCACTAGTCTTGAGAGTCTGACCCGCCTGTTCCTGTGGTTCTGACAATGTCCCTGGTTATTTTTCCTTTGAACGAGTCTTTTTACCTGGTGAAGTTCTGCTCCTCTTAACCTTAGCCGATGATAGCATCCAAATGTTAGACGTGGGTAACGTTAGAGCTGGGGTTGCGGCCTCAGACCCTTTGCTGGGTCTTGATTTGGCCTACGTCCATAGGGACTATAGCTACAATACTGATTGGTCCTTCTATCCTAGCGATGGGGCCACCACTGGGAATGTTTTTTTTGATACAAACATAAAGCGGTGCAATATATGCTATCTCCCTAACTATGGATAATTTTCCAAGCAATGTCAAAGGTCAAATCTTACGTGCCCTTGCGTGCCTTGCAGGCAAACCAACCAATCAAATCGTGCGACACAAGAGTTGCAAAGATAAAGGGTCATCTTCATTTAAAAATGTTAATATTTATGTACAATTGTTTGTGGTTTTAAAAATCATCTCTCTGTAGCTCAAGAAAGAAAAGGGTCCATTTGTGTTTTTCTAATTAATATTAATGAGCCTCTTCTCTGATTGGCTGATTTGAGGTGGTGACCATATTGCTGTGACATCACAAATCCATTGAAGTCTTAGTTAGTTTTAAAGAGCAGTTTTTGAATATGGGCTGTGTGCATTTCTCGTTGGATTGCACGTTTTGAAACACGAGACAGAATGAAGAAGGGGAAGTTGTTAATTTCAGGGTTATGTTTACCCACATTTACTGAAACCGATTCTGAGACTGAAATGTCATGCTCGCTTACCTTTTTGCTACTATGGAGCACAGAGAGCACACGTTTCATGTATTCAGTCTTGCAGAGGAGCTGAGAGGTGCTGAGCACTATCTGTTCAGATCAAGCCAGGAGACAGCCCAAGGCACCAGGGCAGTGACCGCCCCACTTTGACAAGTCGTATAACAGCAGTTAATTAAAGTCAAACCGAGAGGAGATTTAATTAGGCCTCTATTTTTATCTAGAACTGGTCATTTTTGCTAAGATATGATCTATATTCAATTTCTACACTCAGCAAAATTGGCGTTAACCTTTGAGGTAATGACCGATTCACCATATTAGGACTAGGGATAATTTGATCCACCTCACACAAAATCAATAGATTTAATACAGAAATTTACACAGAAAAGAAACACGGAGGTTTGGACACTGATGAAAACAATTTGATTAACGTGTGTATGGAATTATTTTTCCTAAAGTTAAACTAATGAGATCAAATTAAATCCATCCTAAAGAACAGCTACTCGGGAGATAAAGAAAACGCACTTGAACTATAATACAGCATTCATTTTAAAGGTTTCTACACCAGCAGTGTTCACCTGTACCTCTGCATGCACTACTTTTAACAACCTTGACATGTAGCTTTTGTGTGTGTGTGTGTGTGTGTGTGTGTGTGTGCAGCGGTAAGGAAGTGTGTGTTTGTGTGCATGTGGGGGATAATGAAGAGGCATTGTGTCTCCTCATAATGACATCATGGCTCTGACAGAAGCTGGAGAAGATGCCCCAGGTCTCCTAGCGGAACTCTTCAGCTTGGCACAAGTGTGTGTCCCTCCCCGGGCTCTAGGAGTCCTCCTGGGCTTTGTGAACAAAAGTCAAACCGTCAAAGACAAAAACAAAACCTGACCACCAGCAACATAAAGCCGAGGGCAGGCCATTTGGCTGCCGCCCGCGCTCCGGTGCCTGTGTGGAAAAAAAAAAAAAAAGCGGTCGGTGTGAGGGCTGAAGGGAGGACCGTTTGAAGAGAGAGCGAGGTGGGAAAACACCGCAGAGAGAGAAAGAGAGACGGAGAGGGGAGGTCCAGGATGTTGCAGCAGGGTTCAGGGGTCAATTCAGCCCGCAGGCCTGGGTGACGCTTTCCGGGCTCTGAACGAGAGAGGCCTCTATTGCATCACGGGAGTCCTTGGCGTGTCCTCTTAATCTTGCCTCTGACCAGACGGATCCTTCCTGGTGGCTTTGTACTCACACACAAACACACACGCACACGCACGCATATGCACACATGCTGTAAAACGCATGCACCTTGGTTCTTTGTGTGTAAAGAGCCAAATACCCTACAGGGGAAGAAATAGTCAGATCAAAGTAAACACTAAAAAAATTACAAGTTTCAGTCCTTCATTAAAAATTCTGTTTACTTTTGGCAACATGTAAAGTTTTAGAGGTGGCCCTAGTTTTTTACTACAGAAAAGGCCCCTTTAGTGATAAATCATTATACAGCTCTGGAAAAAAAAATAAGAGACCACTGCTTTTTTTATTCTGAAATCAGCATCTCTACATTTATTCCAGCCATTCCATTCCAGCGTCTGTTGAATTTCAACACATTAACACCTCATTCTGCTTAAAGAGGCACCAGGAGTGGAATAAAGTCACCCAAGAACAATGTGAAGTGTAAACATTATCATTATATCATTTTAAAATGAATTGGATTTTGTTTCTTTGCATTGTTTGAGGTCTGAGGACATTGTATCTTTTTTGTTATTTTAACCATTTGATAATCTATTTGGAATTTAGGGGGAAATCTTGTCAGTAGTTTATATTCTCAAACAAAACTTCTTTTGCCAAACACATGCCTAGGGAAGGAGTGAAATCAGAAAAACTGACACTTTTACAATGGTCTCTTATTTTTTTTTTTCCAGAGCTGTATATGATGTTATTAGAAGGTTAACACTGATATATCTCTACATAAAGAGCTAATTGATGACAAGTTATTAGTTTAGACACAGGACCTGCTGGTGTATTTTCAACATAATCCAGGTTCATCATTGTTGGCTTGACTGAAGTTAAAAAATTAACTCATTATCAGGAGAAAACGAGCTTTGTTATCTCGAGATGTCTATTAATTTGTGATGTTGAGATTACAGGATTAAAATAATATTTTTTTTAATCATGAATCTTCAAAATAAGTAATAATCTTTTGTGGTAAATAGAGTAAATGTACTCAGCTGAATCACATAACTCTGTACGCAGGGGAATATATTATCGTTGTCTATTAAAATCTGGCTAAGTCTGTATCAGACAGGAAGAAATCCTTCCTGTACAGCATAAAATATGCTTGAGGTGATTCGGCGGCTATTGTGAACACACTGAAGGCACATCTCACATCCACCGTGAGTAAGATTGACAGGTTTCTTCTCTGAGCTGGAGTGAACCTCTCACCCTGAGTGTGTGTGTAATGAGAGACAGGTCTTATGACAAGCACTAATCAGCCCAGACTCCTGACCCTGTGGCAATGAGGCTGGCATAAGGGAATACACTCTGGCACCGCTAACAACTCCCCTGACCTGTGAGTGTATGTGAGTGTATGAGATCCTGCGTCATTTCAGGTAACAGAAACATATATCAGGAAGGAGTTCATTCGACCTTTATAATGTGAGAATATAAAATAAACAGTTATTTCATTTTTACTATCACTTAACCTGGTAATATTTTCTTGATTCCTTCATTAGCAATTAGAAACCGGAAAATAATAATATTTGAGAAGCTGGAATCAGAAAATCTTTTTTCCTTGAAAAATTACTGAAATCGATGAATCCATTATCAACATCGTTGCAGATTAATTTTTCTGTCAATCAATTAATCAACTAATTGTTGCAGCTCTGTAGGATATTCAAAGAGAATATTTAGAAACAAGACTACCAAACACTTACTGTCGTCATCGCTTCTGCAGGTATTGGACAAGTTCAAATTCACCTCACATTTTGATGAATCAACAACTTCTTTTTCCTCCCTGAAGTCTGTGGCCCAAGACAAGTCAGGGAAATCAATCAACAAGTCAATTTAAGTTAATTAAATTGGCCACACTATGAGTGTGTGTGCGCGTGCGTGTGTGTGTCTTTACAATCAGACCTGGAAATCTTGAACAAAAAGCAAATAAAGTACCACCATTGCAGCATTTTAAGTAAATACAAGATTTCAATTTTTGCAAACTTTATTGATTTCCATTATGTATAGCTTGTGTTTAAATGTTTAAACAGACTTGCACTGCAGCCTCAAGAGAATTCCGAGCTGCAGTAGATCCATCAGAGCAGCTTCAGGTCAAGTGGCAACGGTAAAGTTTCGTTCTACACAGCATTTTTCGCTCAGACAGCTTTTTTGGGAGGGAATGGAGCAAAAGATAACACCACTTTACTTGAGGGCCGCAATAAGGCCAAATAGTGATGTGATAATGATGAAGTAATGAGGGAATACTTAATTACTCAGAAGGATGCACCACTTTACTTAAGGGGCCACAAAAAGGGTATGTAATCATAAGATAATGAAGTATTGATGAACAATTACAGCATAAGTACAGTTTTGTCTCACTGTACTTGTAACTAACGTGTAAGTAATTAGTAATGAATGAGTCGTTAGTTACTGGTTTACTGGTTTTTCACTGATTGGTTAATCAGGAGTGACTCATAGAGAAAGTGGTCAGTATGATCAAGTCACACTTATTACCTAATGATTCATTTATAGTGAATCTCTCAGTCTATTCTCTAGTAACTCTTTATCTACTATATAGTCCTCCATTAGGAATCATTAGGGAAATACTTATAAATGATTAATCAACTTTGAAGGCATTCCTGAGTCACTCCTCACTCATTTCTTAATTAACTCATTATTAGCCACTCTATAAAGTTTTATTAGGAATTACTCATTAACTAATGGTTCACGAGCAGTTACTTCCTCCTTGATCCTGGTAACTACTTTGAAAAATTTTGCTGTAAACTACACCAATTTTAAGAGAGCTACTAAATCCTTGTTAATTCAGCAACAAACCTGTACTTGTCTACTTTTCTGTGGCTGTGTTACTGCTAAATGCATGCTTGATTGTATTTTGTTGTACTCGGTTTACCTTCTTTTTACTTCACTCTTATTTTTGCAAAAGCCCTCCTAGAGAAGTCCTTGCCACGAACGCTATAACTGTTTCAAGTTCCTCTATATACGCTGTATCTGTCTATATCAAAGGATCCATGAATAAATAAATACACACTACTGATTGGCTAGTAGGGCATAATACATTTCTCAAATATATCTTCAAATTATCAAGATGTTTGGAAGCTGGTAGTAACACAACTGAATCCCAAAGAGGCCCGTTTGGGTGCTGAGGATTTACTGTGCTATGTGTGTGCGTGCCTTTGTGGCGGCTTATATTACAGTCAGGGTGACACTCAGCAGGAGTGACAGCAGCTTTCTAGGAGTATCATCAGTCCTGCTGATAGCAGAGGGGCTGTAGCCTTAGAACAAACACGACACACTCCCAGCACTTCTTGCATGTATTCCACAAAAGGAAACATCACTGTACTCATCCAGGTGTTTTTATTGTTTTTCCAGAGTGCACCGACATACAGAGAAGACTGAACTTTCAATAGAAACCAGGAGAAAAAAAAAGATCTGATTTCACTGTGATGTTCCTGTCTGATAAAAATGATTAATATGTGGAATATGGACCTTATATTTTACAGTCAGTTAACATGTACCATAGCACAGCGGAGTGATTATCTGTGGATTGTTACAGAAATGTATTAAGGTGCATTTGATATATAAGTAGATAAATGGCATGTATTGGTACCAAGGAAATATTTCCCGCAAAATTCAGTCAGTATATATTATAAAATCAGCATTTAAGGTATGTGTGGCAAGTGAGCGGATGTGTTGCTCAAATATAAAACATACACAATCAAATGAAAAGGATTTGATTGATGAGGCAGTAAGTGATTGACACGGACGTAATCAAGGGTTTGACACCTGGGTGTACCTTTCACCCAGCAAAACATCCTTTAAAGGGGTATTTACAAGACAAGACCTCATTTATTATTTGATAGATTTTTTTTTCATCGTATTAAATATTTTACATAAATCATATTCGTGCATGCACAAAATGCAGTGTTGTTCAGTGCAGAGTTTCCTCTCATATTCATAAAAAAAAGCAACTACAATTCATAAAAAGGGCTGGCTTCAAAGATGTAGTTTGAGTATGCTTATGCTTGCAGCCATAATCCTAATATAAGTAAATACCTCACTCCACAATACCATCTACTGCCTCCGAATATTTTGTTCATTCACCTTGCATAGTGTCCATCGCTGTTACTGTAATTAACAATGCTGTCAGAAATGACAAAATCATATCCGTGTTTAGATCAGAGTAACACACAACCCTAGCACCACATAAAAAGCTCAACCCGTCTCACTTCCATTAATCTCAATGGGCACTGATGGCGGAGTCATCAGCCAACCGGTGAGGAATGATAGTGTTTTAGGCGGCAACAAAATAAGCACATATTGCACAAGGTCACTTAAGCCTGTGTGAGTATGAATAGGTATGAACTAAATAAACGCAGAGAAAAACATACACAAATGCCACCTCTTAATTTCAGTCATGTCATTTTGGCTTATAGCTACTGTAAGAAGAGTGTAAATGTTCTAGTGCATCATCACCCATACAAGCATTTACCATAGAAATTATTGCACCGCAAATGATAAGTATTCCCTGTGCCAGGTTGACATGGTAAACCCTCTAATAAGATCAAGAAAGGAGCTTTAAAGTAATACTGCTGGTTGGCAAACTCAATTTAAAAAAAAAAAATCCAATGGTCACACAAAAATGGAGAAATCTGCGCAGATGTGCATGAATCTGGGCACAGAAGTGTATTTACTTTTGATTTGTTTGTGTTCTGTATGACACGAGTTCACAGCCGGTTTTCCCAGCATGTAGCGCTGGTTGCCACAGTCTCGCGCTGCACAGCGTCTACTTTGGCCAGTCCACTCTGGCAAAGAAGGGATGGGATTTGATGTCATCTGTGCCTGCTACTCCTGCCCCCAGTCTCTCCACTGGATTGTACTGCAGCAACTGTACATGAATATAAGAGAAAGGGATTGTTTTATTAAAAAAGTGGCACATAAAAAAAGAAAAAGAAAATCACATTGACATATAACAGTATATTACATTTACAGTACAGAAGCATGGGAACTAAGATAATACTTCCCATATGTTAAAAGCAGCAGAATAAATAGCATTAGCATGTGCATTGTATATGGACTGAAACTCACTCACTCGAGTTGAGTGGGTCACATACTGCATTCCACTTTTGTAGCGGAATCAATACCAAAATACAAAAAAAAAATAATAATATTTTTGGTTGGAGTTAACCTACTTGTGCAGGCCACTGAATTAAACTCATTACATGCAGAGGACATCAGTAGTACACTAGAGTCTCACCTGCTCCAGCAGTGATCTGGCCTCCTCTGAAACGGACTCGGGGATGTTGAGAGCCGTGTGGCGACCGATTCCTGCTGGATGGCACTGGAGCAGAGACTGTGGAGAGGGAAGGAGGGGTGGAAAGAAGAGATAAGCATCAATCCAAAACACAGAAAAGCTGACAGTCTGAGAGCTGAAGGGGACAGATACACTGACACCCGCAGAGCCTAGGTCAATGTGAGAGCACCGGGACTGGACAAATAGGAGGAGACCAAAGAGTCCAAGCACCTGAAACAACACTGATCACAGCAAATATAACAAGGACGTGATTTCACCGGTGTTGCTCTTTCTTGGAACTACTGTGTACATCAGACAGGAGCCAGTGTCACAGAATGAATGACATGGAAAAACTGATTGTTTTTTTGTTCATTAATACAGAGCAAATTTACTAGAAAGGCCAGCAGTTCAACTGAAATAAACAAAGTCACTATGTGATGTTTTTCAAAGTAAAATCTGACCCGATCAAACAATTTAAATTAATACGATTCCCTCCCTCACTCACATCTCAGAAGTGGGGGAAAAGGGAGCATAAGAACTGTAAGTGCTTTCCTAACCACAGGATATAGAACTATTGTTAAAATAATTGACAATAATGACTGTAATCATTGTATGTTGCAGCAGCACATCTTTCGATGCATCTACACCAACAATCTGAAAATGCTACAGCAGAAAGTGTGCGGCACGTAAAAGGCATAAACTGTGTGTTTGTGTTGGGAAGGGGGGGGGGGCATGGTGTGTTTTTTCCATCAGTCAGATCGGCTGCCTCTCCTCTCCTCGCTCTCTCTCCCTCCTGATATGTGCTGCAGGAGTTCTGGCTGGCTTCCTAGCCGCAGTCAAGACTGCTCCAGGCAAGATCTTATCCTGCAAGGATCAAGAGACACTATGTGCGCCTGTGTGTATCCTTGCCAGGGCCGTACCCTGACATAATCATCAAAGGAGACATCTGTGTGACTGAGTTTTCTTCTTTTTTTTCCCCAGGTAAGTGGGTGTGTATTGTTCAACATAATAACGCCAACCTAACACGACTCATGTTTGGGCCATTGATGGATATTACAGATGGCTGATATGAAAATATGCCCACTGGCAATCAGTTAGAATTTATTCAAATTTAATAGACAATGACAAATTGAAGGGACTCTCTACACCTGCACTGTGTGTGTCTGTCTGTGTTACTGTGTATGTTTGTTCTTGAAGACAGCGGGAAGTTGTAATTAGCATTGTAATTGTTGAATAAGAAATTGTGCTCAAACTTTTGACAAATACATGTGTTTTGTACATGTATAATGGGTGAACATGCATCTGTTGTCTTCCAAACAAAAGGCTGTCCTTTCCTCCTGAGCCTGTCTTGAAAGATGGTCCCTCACGCAGCCCTGATCCTGCACCGGCCGAGTCGCAGGCACCTTCGAGAGCTGACCCGGTCTTCACCTTCCAAGCCAATCGGAGGTCGGGTGTGCTGCGAGGCCAGCGCTGCTCCAGGAGCCAGCAAAGAGGCCCGCGGAGATCTGACCCCCTGGCCCGGCAGATGGAGCTCAGGCTGGGGGAGAAAGTCACACCGACACCCCTGGCACTCCCCGGGAACCAGAGTAGGAGACGGCAGCCAAGATGCACCTCACACACATGCACACGTACGTACAACACACCGAAAAAACAACAAACTCTGCCCACTAGAACGCATCCAGACACGGACGCGGCTTCGCACGCAAGCTGGCAAGACCATAAAGTGTGAGTAAAGTGTGAAAACTGAAGACACCTACGGGTATCTCTCCGCAACAAAGACACATTTTTATAATTTTTGACTCACCGTGCCAGTCAGAAGCTCAAACAGGATGGCGCCCAAACTCCACCAATCACACGCAGCCGTCTCCTCATTGATGCCTCCCACCTCTGAAACAAGCACAAAAAAACAGCAACAATCAGGACTATTCAATATATTAATATGCATAGATTAACACTTTTGCTAGGGGGAGTACATAGGCAACAGCTATTTACTTATTAATGGATGAAAATGCTAAATTTGTCAAACCCCTCGCATGAGCCCATCCTTTAAGGCATCTTGTTTTCAAACCTTTAAAATTATTTCAGAACATCTTTAGAATAATTCATATTTCAGTGAACGGATTCGAAACAGAGCACAAAACGTGGATAGACAAACAAGTGTATGTCTCATAAAAGGCTCATTTGCATAATAAAAAACGTTAAATTGAGGAAACCGTCTGTGCTGCAACTTCACACCATCTGCATGACCTGACCTCGAATGCAAACACATTCACTCATACAACACACACATTCCCAAGATATATAAAGCAGAAATATAAGCGCAAATCTACATTTTTATTTAGTTTTCTTCACTGCTGCATTATTTTTTTTTTTAGCTCTTTGAAATAGTCTAAACACCTTGGCTGCTTTTAATGTTTTTTTCCTCAACAGCTAACAATATTTAAAGTCATCCTAAAATGAAAGATTTTGATGGATCATATCCTTGGTCATATTATTCACTCATTTAAAAATATTTGTCAACACTCTGTCATCACATTTTCTTCCAGTAAAAAAAAATAACACGTGACACTTATCCTAACTTAACCACAGTAACTTCAACAAATAGTATCATTACATCCACCTGTTAATCAAAGTGAGTGGTCTTCCACGATAGAATGTAAACTGAACCTTTACACACACATGCAGGCACACACATACGCGTAATGTATATACTGTTTATACCAGAAAGAGGTCACGATTGGATGTTAGATTCTCTTGAAAAGATGCCATTTCATTTGGACTTTAAAGGCTTTTGATGATTACTGAGACATTTATTATTACTTCCTCTTCAAAATTAAATCCCTCTTGTTGGACTCTTGCTTAGTCTTTAATGGATCATGCACACAACTGCTTGTATGAACACAGACACATAAGTATGAGAAAGCCTTCACATGGTGAACTTCTACATCTTTCCAGTGTAAGTGTCCGTGGCAGCAACCTGAGACAGTCGGACACAAAAGCGGCGAGACAGACAGGACCGTCTGTGTGTAAGACACAGAAACCAAGAGAGATACTCATCTGCTGAAGTCAAACGTGTGTGTGTGTTTGTGTGTGTGTGTTAGCTCCACTGGGTACCAGATGGCCTCTTGTGCTGCTCAGCTTCCCTCTGCTCAGCTCTGCTCTCTCCAGAGGGAGGGGGCCCGGTCACCCAGAGGGCCCGGACCCAGGGTCACGGCTGTGTGTGCCCAGAGACCAGGCTCCTCAGCTGGGGGAGCAGAAGAGACAAAGACCCCTCGTCTCCTAGAGGCTGCTGGAAACTCCAGGGGCCTGCGTGGCTCTCTTGCAGCCAAGGTTAGAGTGGGCTATGATACTACTTGCATGTTTTGAATAAACACACACACGCATACACATATATAGACACACAAAGACACACACACAGCCAACTGAGCAACCAGTCTTCAGGGCTCCCCACGACTACTGTTTTGACAGCCAAGGAGAGAAGATCGTCATTGAACTGACTAGTGATACCTGCGTAGTTATAAGCTGGAGGGGAGATACTGGACACACACACACGCACACACACATACACACACACACACACACACACACACACGTCTCAGAGCAAGGTCGATGTCATCACAATGGATTAATGTCTAAGGAGCTGCAGGGAGAGTACAGTGGAGCTGGCTACACTTACCGCTCTGTCAGAGCGAGGCAGGGAGAAAGGGAGATAGAGAGAAAGAGGACGGGAAGGGGAATTAACCGCATCCACAGGCCATGGGTCATTCAAACCTAGCTATTACAGTGCACACTGTATAATCTTTGAGACCACACAAATACTATAAAATTTCAACCTGGTGTCGGGGCTCTTGAACCCTTTCGATTGAATCATGACAAATCCAAGAAAAGACTATTGAAGAGGCACAACAATACAATGTGTTGGCCTCATGGCCTCTTCTTCTTCCCTTTCCCCTAAACAATGCAGTTCCCTCCTGCTTTGTACTGTATCTTAATCACATCTCCTCTCTCCTGGGGGCCATAAGGAACTTTCGCTCTTCTCCTCTTAGACAGACTTCCCTAAAAACTTAACCGACAGTCATTGTTGAAAGAGGAAGTAAAGTGTACGCAGGTAGGAAGTAAGAAGGGATTGGTCTACAATATGATGTTCCAAGACTGAATCTGTGTCTTACTGTATGAGCCGGGGTAGCTTGGTTTAAGTGTTATAAATTGTTGACAGAACTAAATAAGCAAATACGTTGACCCATCTTCACTATGAGGAAGGAAGTACACATATTTAACATAGTAAAGCAGAAGTGCTTTCACCTCATTCGGGGCAATATTTCTTATTTGTTCAAAACACTGAGATGACAGCTCAGTGTCAAAAGGGGAAGTAAAGTTTATCTTCCATTTGATCACATTGTGGCTGAGCAGGTACAAGGGGAAAAAAATGGAAACAAAAAGCACAAATCATGACAGAGTTTGCCGTAACTGACTCGTTACCTCGGAGGGGAAGAATATTGAATTTCCCTTTTCTTAGATGTTGAAGACAATCGGTTTTGGTCTTGCTTCCCTTTAAACAGAACAATAAACATTTCATCTCAAATTAAGTTTTTGCCGACCTGTCACTCAGCAGCTTTTTTTTTCTTACTAGGAAACAAAACCATCTGATGTTTATCGAGTGAATGAGCAGAAGTGCAGAATAAACACATGGATACCCTGCCACTGTGTTTTTCCGAGTCCACTCCCGTGTTTTTTGGGTGTGAATGTATGCGCTTTGAAAACATGTTTCCCTCCTTACACACACCCACCCACACACACACACATACACACACACGGTCACAGCAGGCCCCCTGCTAGCTTTCTGGCAAACAGTCATAAATCTGTCATCAGGAATGAAGCCATCGCTAGAGCTGACCCTGTCTGGATAAACAGCAATACATAACAAGGGCAGGAGAGACACACACTCTAACCTCTGCGTTTGTGTGTGTGTTAACAAGCAGATTCATCAGATATATGCATGTATTAACTCTAGGGGTCTGCACGTATGGAATAATTACAAGCAAGCAAAAATAGATTGCAGCTGTTCCTTTGTAATATGCTTATACCTGAATTTAACAATGAAAAGGTGGACTGAAAAAGATGGACGAGAAAAAGAGAGAAAGTTGTTTGAGTAGGACAGTCAATAGACATGAAAGTGGTCTTTTTGCTCAACAGCAGCATAACACCCCCCCTGCTGGCTGCTGATATGCATTTCATTCATTGGTCCACATGAGATCAACACTCGTTTAACTAACAAGACCTTTCACACCTGGGCTGAGGTCAGGTTCAGTCCACGTCAGTTTTATCAAAGAGCTGACGTCTGATGTTTTTAACCTGTCAACTTTGGTAGTAAAAATATTCTTGGATCAATTCTGCTTATATTAAAAAGTGCATTAATTGTGTTTTGAATCATGTAATTCAAAACTGTAAAACTCTAATGACATTTAGGGTATCAAGGTGAAGATGTTTTTTGTGCTTTTGCATTTATTTTATTATTTTCTTAGTCCAAGCATTTTCCCCAAGTCCTCCGGACACTATGCCCAACTTGAATTTTCCTGTTAGTCATCAAACTAAACTGCTTTAAAATATACACTTTAGTGTATATTTAATCATCACTTGCGTGAATTAACTAATGTGCCATCAGTTACTTAAAGATAACTTTGGTGATCAAAGATCAAAGTGAAAGCACCAAATGTTGAACACTATGGTTTTTCTTTTTGTCTGGCATCAATTAACATTAAATGAATAAAATCCAGACATATATTTGAAATGGCTTATGAAAAATAAATTTGTAGATTTAATTGTCATTAGTTCCAAGTTTATTCAGTTGACTTGTAGCTACTGACTGAAAGTTGTTTTTTTTTTTTTTAGATTTTGGCAAAATCCACCAAATCCAATATTTATTCCAAGGTACCTGGAAACCTACCATCCCCACATTTTCACTCATGCAAAAAACCCCATTGCTTCTAATAACAGGAACATTAATAACACAATTACTTAAGTGGAAATATGTCTCGGTGTAGCACTTAGATTTTAAACTACATTATGCATATCGGTCCTTGTGCTGAGCTTTACTCCTGTGTCTTTGGGTCATCTACTGCTGGCCACTGGAACGTATGTCTCTATGTGCGTTCATTTCCATTAGTAAGCTTTTAAACACACTGTTGCTAAGGGAATAAAAATGCACACTTTGGATATTAGATAGAGCAATTTTTTTTTTGCTTTCAGATTTATTATAACAGACGCATACTGTACATTCTAGACACAAGGAGGGTTTAAATCTGAAGTGACCTTCCTGGCTTGAGAGAGAGAGAAAAAGAGAGCGAGAGAGGATGAATATGAGAGAATAGCTTAATATAAGTGCGTGGGAGAGTGAGTGGGTGTGAGGGTCACGCTGTGTACGTCTCAGAGTGTGTGTTTTTTTCTTTTAATCCCGCAAAAAAAGATGAAAAATAAAATAAAAAGTAAGATGAAATTAAACACAAAGGAGCTATCCAACAGCACAAGTGTAAAGCCATGAACCGGGAGCATATTTGGAAAAGGTGTCCACGTATAGACGTCAAATTCCTGTGCGTTTGTGCACGTGCACACACAGAAGTGCTAAGTGGGGACATGGTGTTGTAGTCTAGCAGCAGTTTGTTTTAGGCAGCTTTTAAACAGCATGCCAGAGCTGCCACAAGCCTGCTGGGGGCAACGCACAGGGTTACCATACCACAGGCTCAATGTTGCACAGCAGCACACTCTACAGGACAACGAAGAAACTACAACAAGAGACAGATCCTCAAAACTCAACGCAAGACACTGAAAAAACAGATTCTTCCGGATTTATCCTGCAGATATTAATCAATCCATATGTTGATAAAGCATGTAAAATGACATGGACATAGTGTATACTTTGTGTCTTTTATATATAGTAGCGACAAAATTGAAGAACTTATAGGAAAGAACAGCTGTGCATAGTAGAATTCTGTCATTCTAAGGATTCAGTTTTAATCATGTCTGGCTATGAATGAGGGGTTTGTAACCATGGGAAAGTGGCCTACTTATGGCTCTACATGCCTGCATAGAATTAACCCTGCAATCTTACTCACTGACAAACACACAAACACACACATAAAATGAGGAAATGTAGAATAGGAGTAGATAAAGGAAAGTATTAGAAATAAAGAGCAGTAGAATGTGTATGCATGTCTCACCTGGTGCACAGTACATATTGGCAAAGGCCTCTTTGTCACAGGACTCCTCCACATCACTCCAGCTACAGAAGTAAGTAAGCTGAACATGACCTGGGAGAGAAAGAAGTAGAAAGTGTTCAGCTCTGAATCCAGACGCTCTTCTAATGTTCGGCCTCTCATCGGTAACACAGTCACTCTGACTTTCTACTTTCCAAACTGCTTGCTCACCTTAAGAGCACTTCCTTCCTCCGTTCCTTTTCTGCCTCTCTTAATCCCTCCGTGAGCTTTTCAAGCACACAGCCTCGGCGATTACTCCTGTTTAGCGGATAACCGTTAACGCTATCATTAGAACTAATGGTGTCATTAGGTAGCCATGGCCATTAGCCCAGGCTAGCCAGACTGATGCACCACACTACTCTGTTGATGGGCCCTTTAGAACAATAATTACCACCAGGGAGACGAAAACAGCCACTCAGCTAATTAGACGCTTGTTGATAACGAGGTGGAGAGAGATGATTGTAGGACGACAAAAGAAGAAGTTGAGGGGGAATCTGTGACCTCTTGGTAAAACAAATAGATTAGATCACGGCTGGGTTATACTGGTTCAGTATGGACTGGAATAAGCCGAGATGTTCACTTCATATCTTGGAAAAAGGTATTTGGTCAACATATTTGCCATCCATGTGGTATAGCAGTTTCAGAGGAATGGGATTTTATGCTTACTGTAAGAGAAATATGAGCAGATGTCAACAAGCGACTATAGGATTTTCATTAGCTCCGTATTGAGCTATTTATGTCTGAAACAACTAAAATCTCAGACAGTCGATGAGTAATTGTTTCTGCTGCAGCTTTTGTTCAGTGCAGCTCAATTGTTCTCATGTTTCTTTTGCAGCAAGGTCCACTTTTTTCACTAGCCATGAAAGGATTAAACTCAGGTTTCCTGATTTCTTGCTAAGTGCTGTGCAACTGTTTAGCATTTCAATCTCGAACCGTTAATTATTATTTCTCTAAAAGTTGCTCAGCAGCTGTTAGCAGAAGTTTGCATTTTCTCAGTCCATTTAACTTCTATAGAAAATCTTGTCTAGAACAGTGGTTCTCAAAGCAGGGTCCAGGGACCCCCAAGGGCCTTGAGGTGGTTCCAGGGGGTCCTCAACAAAAAGGGAAATTATTTATCTTAGTTATAAGTCCATCCATAAGTAACAATGACATTTTTGTTATGAGTTTCATACACTTTCTTTGATATCTAAAAGCAAAAATCTTGTCAGATGGTAACCCTGGGACAAAATCTTATCAAATGGGGGTCCTTTGTCTAATTTGTGTCAGTTTAGGAGTCCTTGACATGAAAAAGATAGGACCACTGGTCTAGAACACTGAGACAAAAAACAGGAAAAAATAGGCTTTGTTAAAAACGGACGCTAACCTTGGTGGTCCAGCAGGATGTTGTTGGGGTTTAGGTCTCGACAGATGATGCCCTCTTGGTGCAGAGAATCCAGGGCTGTGACCATCTCCGCGGCCCAGCATCGTACGAACGCCTCCGGGATGCAAGCTTGGGATGCGGCCAACGACAGCTCGTCCAGCTCGGCAAACAGCCGTGATACTTCTTTATCAAACGCGCTGCCACCTGTATTATTAATAATTCTTGATGAGTCACCATCGAGATCTAATAAACTCTCGACCGCTCCACAGGCCTCAGGGCCATTTGTGGCTCGGCTTGAACCTTCACCTTCCCCGCTGGGGTTTGGCACAACGTCGTTGTTTATGGCCGTGCTTGACTCCAGTTTCTCATTAAGGAGGCTGGTTACGGGGATGCCTGCATCAAGCAAGAGGTCGTCGTTTTGGCACGAAGGGTCAACCCCTGTTTTCTCTGAGGCCCACAGTGAGGTATCAGAAGCACTGGTGTCAGAAGCTGCAGAGGCTGCACACAGCGATGAAACCTCTTGCTCTTGTGGCCGCCCCTCTTCTTCCTCAGGTTGGCTGTGAAGCTGCAAAACATCAGGCTGGGTGAACTTTTGAGGTGAAGCTGTGGCCTCGAGGCCCACACTCACCCCTGAAGTCTCTAACTCCTCGTGCAGAGGGTCTACAGTCCCACTCATCGCGGGCAGGTTGACCAAAAGGTCCGGCGGGTGACCCTCATCTTCCACTACCGCCTCTTTAAACGAGATGACCGGCACAGACTCATTGGAGACATTGTCACTACAGTCTAACCCCCAAAGGTGCGAGCTGTGGCCCTTGACCTCCTGAGCCAGCTCTGGGAGATCCTCTGTGACATCTGAGCCCAGGTCAGACGTGGAAAAGAGGGGGACCTGTTTATGTGCGTCGAGGCAGGTCACCTCACTCGCGCTGTCTTTGCTGTCGATGCGAAAAAACTCAATTGGTGTGTGCTTGGACTGGTCCAAAGACAGAGGCACGGCGGGTGAGGACAGAGGACTGAAGACTTCGCTGGCGTCCTGCCCGGCACCGTGGTATTGCTCGTTGTCATTGCTGGGGCCACTTTTGTCTGATGATTCCGTGAAGAAGCCGAGTTCCTGACTGCTGATAGGGGAAGAGAGGCTGTCGTTGCTGAGCAGCGAACGACTGTGTGAAGAAGTGATGGGCACTTCCAGTGACAACACTTCCTGTTCACTCTTCTCTTCCTCTAGCGTGTCTGGTTCTACTTTCTCCTGCTCATACTCGTTGCACAGGGTTAAATAACTGTTGGTGCACTCTTCTTCAGAGGTGGCCCCGGAGTTTGACTCGGCTCCAATGTGTTTGAGAACCCTGGAAGGGAGGCCGCTTTTATGAGGGGACTTGATGAGGTCCTTCCCTTCCTTCTGTGGCCCCGAGGCGGGATCGGGACCGGTAACAGGCTCTGAGCCAGAACTGGCTGAATCTGCACCCAGCTGTGGAACAGCGTGTTGTGCAGAGCGCACAGCTGCTGTGTGGCTTTTTTGGATGAACGGAATGTCAAAACTCTCCTCTGGGCTGGAATTGTGTAGGTATTTTCCAATGTGAGACCACAGCTTTCCACCTTAAGATGAAATAACAGGACATTAGAAAAAATAAAGAAGACTGCATCATGAAAGAAAATGCCTGGGTAGTTACGTGTTTTTTCCCATTCCTCCAAAAATGATTGAAACACTTTTCCAGGAACACAGCAAGTACAAATTCTTGCAAATATAAACCATTTTGATAGTAAAACACCAACTGAATTCTCTTTTTACCTAATATTCAATGTTCTTCAGGAAAATCCAAACGATGGAAACACAAAAAAAGGAATGTGCATTAGAGTCTTTTAGTTCCTGACTTTGGTTTCTGGGGAAAAGTTACAGGGACTATTTGGAGGAAATGCTCATTAGTTCCCACTTTTGAATGAGTAACTGAGGGAAACAAAAACAATAGCGACCGAAACCAATTTGAGTATATTGTGTGTTTTAGGTTCCTGATGTAATGACAATCTAACTTTCTCTCACTTACATGTGCCCACATGCACAAGCACATGCACACACATGCACACACAAACACACACACACACACACACAGCTGTATTGTGAGCAATTGGAAGCCAGCATCTGTTGTGTGTGATGAGAATGAATAGGGAGTTCACAGTGATGATAATGATAGCGGGGCAGCTCGATGGTTTAGAAAGTAAAACCATCCACATGTTGTTTTGTCCAATGTCACTCAGGTCGCTGCCTCTCTGCGTCTGCCTGTCTGCTCTCATTCAGCCCATCAGCGACTATGTTTAAGAACAGTGTCCTGTAGAAGCAGGAGGATCAAACCCTTAGTCTGCTGCATGATCACAGAGCCGGGACGTGGTGAATCTGCGCCTTTTCTTGCATTTGATTAGCTTTATTATATCATGTCGTACAGCCCTGTGTGATATTCAATACTGTCCACTAATATTAGCACATGGCGATAATGGACAACAGCAGATTGAATAGGTTACAGGGCATCGAAAAATATGGCTGCATTTCATTGTGCGCATTCACCCACACACTCAAGCTACACACACAACCTAGAGTGAGTGGGATGTAAGGAGGCCCAGGTGTTGGCATAGCTAATGAAGCATGGCACCACCTGGTATTCAGAATAATGACCTGTGACACACACCCATCTCTATCAAACATCTGTCTGGAACAAGGGCAGAGAAAGGGATGGTGAGAAGAGAGGAAGCGGGATCAGTCGAAGGAAGGGAAAAGACAGGAATGAAAAAGATAGGAGGAGGAGGGAAATATGAGACGCGTGTATTACCTTCAGCATACTGCAGCAAAAGGAACACGGTGTCTTCAGAGACAACAAACTTCTTCAGCTGCACCATGTGGGGCACAGAGTGAGGCATGATGGTCTTTTTATTCTTTCCACAATCACTGCTCTTCCTCAGACCCTGCAGGGAGTAAGAGGAGAGGAGAGGCATGAGTAATTAAAGTGAGGGTAAGAAAGCAGCATAAAAGGACAAGAGGAGAAAAGGAAAATTAACCCAAATGAGGAGGTCAGAGATGGGAGGAGGCTGAGGAAGGTGAGCATTAAGGTTGTACGAAGAAGGAGGTGTAAAAAGAAAAAAAAAAACAAAAAGGAAGGGAGTGCGGCAAAGGAGAAATCTCCCATTAACGAGTTGCCAGCTATGCCCCATGGCAACCCAAAGTCACTGGATTCATCAAGCCACATACAGCGCGTGACTTTAAAAGAGCCACACAAATCTATCAGTGCTACACGTAAAGTTCACATTGGCAGCGAGCGTGTGTAGATATGCCTTGTATGTGTGTGCGCACGCGTGTGTGAGTGTGTGTGTGAGTGTGTGTAGTCATCTGTGCCTGCGCTGTGCGTTGGCATCTGGCACACGTCTCACACCTGAGAGCAGAGGAGCTGACAGGGACAGGCCCATTAGAATCAATTACACCGGTCACACACAGGGGCTTCTGGCACACTTCACACTAACACTTACAGTCAGGACGAGGATGCGGGATTCACACATTACACACACACACACGCCACGCACACACGCGTATATTACACTTACTTTCAGGATGAATGTCTCTTGTGTTCTCTTGTCCATGACCAGAAGAACCTGTGATTGAAGAGTGCCATTAATTGCCAGGTATAACCAGACATGCACAGTCTAAGATGATATAGTGGTTATGTCCTCCAGAGCAGTGTTTTTCAGTGACTGGGTCAGGACCCACGCGAGGGTCACTGCAAGATAAATGTAGGTCCCTAAATTATACTGGAAAAACTGGCATTAACATCAGACCCCGCTGTGTTAACCAAACTAAAGTTCCAGCTACAAAACACCTTCTAAATGGAGTTTATACATGTCCAGATGTCCCTATGCTTTATTCACCAAAAGTAGGGAAATGGATCAGTTGATGGATGGATAAAAGTTAGATAATAAACTATTTTAATAGTCATTTAATAATTAGGCAATGTATTAAGCAAAGATACAGCCTTGTCGCTGTAAATTATTTTTTGGTGTTTTAGACTGTTGTGACTTTGGGGAATAAAATGGGAATACAACAGATTTTTATAACCATTGTTATACATATTTTCATTTGATTATGAAAATCATTTGTAATAATAATTGAAAGTGAATTTATGATGAAAAAAATTATTAGCTCTACCCCAAGCTAAATTACCTATAAATATCAAAAGTGGCAAAAAAAAACAAAACAGGAGCAATATGCAAGAAAAAGGGCAGGCCATTCAAATTCATGCCCATATTTTCACAAGTTTCTTTTCTGAATGGCAACATTTTTCAATATGGGAGCAGATGGTTTTACTTGAAAAATATGTCACAGTAATGGCTACCAGTGGCATCCCTAAATTCCGGCTTTCCTTCTATCTGTACCAATATTCCAACAAAAAGGAGCCCTATCTCTCACTTCCATTCACTTTCTCCCTCTCTCTCCTCTAAAATTTGTATTTCCTCCCTCCTTTTCTCGCTGACATCTCCATTGCTCTGAGCTCTCAAGCATGTGCGTGTAAACCACTGAGTGTGTGTGTGTGTGTGTATGTGTATGTGTGTGTTTGTGTATAGCGTGGTGCATGAGTATGTTTTGTGGGTGCGTTCTCTCCATGTGACCCTGGCTGGGACCAAACAGGTGCAGGCTAAATGGATATGAATGGAGCTGTGAGTAAACAGAGTGGCTGTGCTAGCCAGGGCGCTAATATAATTAAGACACAAACATCAGGGAAGGGGGGAGGCGGAGAGGAGGGGCAGGGGGAGCAGTAGGGTGAGGAGCTCTCTCCATCTGTCCCCTCTGTCCCCATTAAAAGTGAAAGGAGGAAGGAGGAAGAGAATGAGGAGAGGAGAGCTGGACCATTTCTGAACAGCTTAGTTTCTGCTTATGGTGTTTTTTTTATTGTTTTTTTTTCCTGTCTGTCCTTTTTGTTCCTGACATATTGTGAATTTTCCGTACACCTCTGTTGAGCAACGCATGTTGGTATTGTGTCAACATTTTCCTTAGGGTTCTGTATGTGTGTGTGTGTGTGTGTGTGTATGTGTGTGTGGGATGAGCATCATTGATTCAATGTCGTGTGCCGCTCTCTGAGCTGCTTGCCAAGTCATTTCATGGCTGAGTGGTGAAGTTGCTTCGCCGGCAGCTGGTTGAGAGGACCAGCAACCTAAACTGACCTTGTGGTAGTCATAACTGCCGCTAAACATACACACACTCAGCCCTTACCATACCATCCAGTAAAACCTATTACGTTTTATGGCTTCAGATAAAAGAGATGGTTGAAGATAGAAAGGACACAAGGAGGAGAAATTTGAAGATGGATACCATCCATATATTTTGGAGGGGCAATGAATAAATAAATAGTTTTGCAATCACTGGACCCAAGTGCAATTACTGTTTTGCTTTTAAAAAGATAATTAGAATTATCTCCATTCATATTAACAATATTATGAAAGAAGATAATTGTGATATAAAAATCAAACCATGTTTTTTTATTCCCCTTTCTGTCCTTACATTAACTTTGTAGTACAACACCTTGAGCAATGAGAGCACTGTAACAAACTTATACAACACTGATTACCATTATTAATAGTGTCATCCGTTTATTCTACTTTTCATGTCCCTTAGTCGCTGTCTAGGAGGACAAATTGTTGGTTTTCATTAGCAGGTAAAAATCACAAAGTTTGAAAATTGAAAGACTTGTCAATAGTAAACTGACCTTATCTATGACCCCTAACACTCTGAAAGTTCTCAGCTCCTCAGATGGACTCTGCTGGCCTCCTCTGCTGGTGGAAGGGCAGCACTGTGCCCCCATCGCCTTGAAAAAAAAGAAAACATTTTGCAGCGAAGTTATGGTATGCAGTTATGTGGTATTCTTGAGAGCTGTATCTGTTGGCATACAATGGCATAATCTAATACAGATGTACGTACATAGGCCAATGATATTTCCCTCACACTCCCACGGGTAATCTAACCAAATACTTTTTCCATGGTTACAACGCCGTTAAAGCTCCCAACATGCCGTTACTGGCCCACCGTTCATGTAAAAGTTTTTTCGAAAGAAAAGGGATAAGCACAGCGTCAAGCACATGACAACAGGTCAGAGTCAGAGGAGTGTGAAGCTTGCGACTTTCCAGAGAAAAGTTAAAGTTAAGTTATGCCAGTTTAGCTGCTACTTTAGAAGCACGCCAACACCAGCTACTGTGGCTACCCTGCATCTTTTCCTTCTTTCACTAGCTGCAGCATCTTACTCCAAGACGCGTTCACAGACCCTTTTAAATCCCAGTACATTTTAGACTTAAAAAAAAGTAACAATAGTTACTTTCCCTAGTAACTAGTTACTGAAGTAACTCTAGTTACTAACTCAGTTACTTTTTGGGAGAAGTAACAACTATAGCTAAATACTTTTCAAAGTAACGTGCCCAACACTGCTCACCACTCTCTGTGTTGACCCTTGACCCATGTTGCTTTTCAGATGCTGACTGGAAATCTGCTCTGCACGCATCAGATACTCGGCAGTCTTCTTCTTCACGGCCTCACGCCGCGTGGGACTGGGCTCACCTGAAAAAGGGGCGAGTGAGAATAATAGTTGTGTTTATAGTGCAGAATTAAATGTTTCTGTAGAATTGTATTAAGTGGCAAAATGGCAGGTAATTTTTTATAACAAGCCAAAAAAAAAGTTTTTCCTTTCCACAATTTGTGAGGTCAGGTTTGTTTGTGTTTCATAGTTATGGGAAGAACTACTCTGTGAAAACATTGTATGATGTCATTATTGGCTCTGAAGGGAGCTTCTGCATGTTTGAATCTGGACTTGGAGACTACAATTTTTTAAATAGAAACCCTGCATTAAAAATGGAGAGATGTATTTTGAAAGAAATCAGTGTTCACCAGGCAGCAAGGTTCCACTGTTTTAGTTCACTCAGTAAAATTACTGCTGCCCATGAGTGTGAGTGCCTATGTGTTGCTTTAGAGCCTTTTTCATCAAGCTTTTTTCATCAGAAACTGTCATTGTCTTACACAAAAGTTAAGTTACTGCTGCACATCTGTAGTAATCTGAAGTAAATACATTCAGTATGAAGTTATGGGGAAAGAATAAAAAGCTGAATTTCTTTTAACAATAATGTATCTGCACTTAACTTTGCCTTTTCCAGAAAAAAAAAGATATGATGACAAAATGTTTTTTGGCGCTCTTGTGGACACCAGTGACGTTTACACATCTCTCAACCAACCTTGCACTCCTTGCAGCAGCAGGTCCACTCCGCTGCGGTAGCAGGAAAAAGCCGCCTGGTAGTCCTGCACTTTCTCCTTCTCTACAGCTAAATTGATGAGCTCGCTGGCTTTGTCTAGATAATCTGGTTTCACTTCCTTGGCTTTCCTCAGACTGCCAGAGAAAAGCGGCGTTCGGCCAGGCCAGCTGACCTCTGGGTTGGGGGCTGAGGAGGCGGGAGCTGGGGCGGGCGACGGGGTGCGACGGTCGTGCAGGGAGGGCAAGCGAGGGCTGCAGCTGCTGCTAATGTTGGTGGCTCCCCCCTGTGGCTGGTTTGGGGAGGTGCGGCCTGAGGCCATGCCATCGTCTAGCTCAGCCAAAGAATCGGTGTCCACAGCCAGGGAGGTCAGGTCGCTGTCACTGGATGGGCCTGGGCAGGAACAAGATGTCAAGAGTTAATACAGACAGATACTTACATGCTACACATGAAACACAAATTGAATTTATTCAAACTCCTCTACCTCCATACTCCGATGTGATGGTCAAATCCTCTGCACCGCTGATGTCTCTCTGAACTGGAAAACATGTTCACACATCTCTGAGCATGTTTGAATAAACAGTAACAGTGAATCAAAAGGAACAAGGACTTCAAAGTGGAGTTGTTGTA
This sequence comes from Lepturacanthus savala, assembly GCA_030544235.1. Lineage (NCBI taxonomy): Eukaryota > Metazoa > Chordata > Actinopteri > Scombriformes > Trichiuridae > Lepturacanthus > Lepturacanthus savala. The sequence continues at coordinate 9,601,607 of CM060477.1, read as the reverse complement.
TCTAAACCTACCATCAGAGCTGCAGTCTGAGAAACTGTCTGCCAGGAAGTCAGAAAAGGGTTCAGCTGGTCCAATGAGCTCTGAGCCGTCGTGGACCTCGCCTCCCTGGGAAACAATTATATTTAAAAAAAAAAAACAAAAAAACATTCACAGTTATGACCTGTCTGCAGATTCTGTTTGTGCTTATGCGTTTGTGTGTTCAGCTACCTTGAAGAAATCTTGGATGTGCTGACTACTGTAGAGAGCAGGGATATTAGCAGAGAACTGTAGCAGATCCTCAGAGCACTGTCGCCTTTCCTCAATCACAGAGTCATCAAAACGACCTATGCATGCACACGTAGACACAAAAAAAACGCACATGAACGAACATGCGCGAAGATACCACCCTTCCACAAATTATCAGATCAAATAGTAGTGCATGCTGGCTGAGGACTAACACTAACACCTTTTACAAGTCTTTTGGCCCTCAAACATTTTCCTAAACCAGGGGCAATGTTTGAGACAAGTCAACCAAAAGTCGTATAATGCCACTAAACAGAGAACATGCACACAGAAAAATTGAACTAAAAAAATTTAATTTTGAAGATCCAAATCTTATTATTACACAATAAAATCAGGTGTTTACAAGGCAGTACATGAGATTAAATGGATTGTCCTGTTGTACTGCAATACATTGGATCTGATCAACTTTTTAATTCCTTACCGAAGACTTTGGCCTTGGCAAATGGAGGAAACAACTCGGACTGGCTACATATGCTCCTGTGCAGCTCCCAGAGGTTTTGATGAAGTTTGCGGAAATCACTGTATCTTTTCCACACTGTTATCTGCAGAAAGAGGAAGAGTGGGGATAATACAGTGCAGGACATCACCGCTATATGTTGTAAAAATAAAATGAATCGGCTATGCTCCTGTGCTCACAAAAAAACGATTTCACATGAACCTTCACGGCCATCTTGTGCAGTAAAACTTTAAACACATTCTCAAACAAACCTTGTTAAAAAAAAAAGAAAAAAAAAAAACAAGAAAGTCTTTTTACTGTAGAATGAAGCAAAAGTTAAAAAAAAAAGGTTCGGTTTTGCCAAAATCTTGGCTGGGCGGCTGGTGTGAGGCACTGTGCTAAGCACCACTCTAAAACAGCAATGGAGGTATGATTCACTCTTGTCTTTCTTAGACTCACATGCAGTTAATTGACATCATGCCTGCCTCATTAGTATTGGTTTTTGGGCTTGGCTACTACATTCCTCTGTGTATGCGTCAAATGTAAGCGGACATGTGTTTTTCTTTGTCTATGTTCTTAATTATAGCATCATAAAGGGGAATACTTTCAAGATCTGGAGCATATTTTTATATATATAAGAAAGTAAGGCTGTAGTAAGTGGCTGTAATCATAAGCTATGCAAAAGAGTAATGAATCAATCCTCCTAAATAGCCTTTATATCCACTTTTTTATACAAATTATGTTTCACATGGAAAAATACAGGATTTTCTGGCAAGAAAAATAATCTTTAAAAATTCTAATCTGCGCCAAAAAATATTATATAACATGTTTCTACAAAGGTATGCATGTCCTATATGTCTTACCTCTTGGACGTCCTCTGGGTTCTTCCTGGAGATTATCTGTGTGGAAGGGACAGAAGAGAGCTTTACGGACTTCCTCAGTACCAAACTGTGAGTGCTGGTTCTGCTGCAAAAAGAGCTTCTTGTGGGGCTGTCGAAAGCATGAGCAGGGACACAGCTCTGAGTGTGACAATGAGTGCATTATGAAGCGAGTGACGGTCGTCTTGAGTGTGAGGAGACATCCCCAACATTCAAAACAAGCCGGGCGGAGACACAGAAACTCAGCCTGTCCTAGTCAGTCCAAGTCTTTATAAACAGGGACATGTATACATAAAAATCACAGTGCACACACACTCTATGCCAAAGGTGCTCATTCAAATGAATTAGGGGACACGTTGATTCCTGAGAGTAATTGTAGAATTTGAATGAGTGGGCTGTGCTTACGAAACACAGCCCACATGTTCATAACTGCAGTTTTTCTGTTTTGTTTTTTTCGAGAGTCCCAGCCATGGATGGACATATAATGTTAGGTTTAGGTTATAATGTTGAGACTTTGATATCCTTATTTTTGACCATCTTAAATTATGGTTAACCCATCACTTATTTAAATGCATTTGCCTTTGTCTAAACAAATAATATGAACCAACTTTCTTGTTTTTTATGCATTTGGTATGAAGATTCCCTTGTTATCATATTAATTTTTGTATATCTTAAACTAGTTAGGCATCTAGTATTGGTGTAATGTAAACAAATAATATTTAAGTAAGTATTTTAAGAGTATCTGTACTTCACTTGAGTTTTTATTTTTCTCTAATCTTTCACTTTTTCCCCCACTTCCCCTCGGCATTTTCATTACTTGTTAAAAAATAAAAAGGGAGTTTGTTAAAAAAAAAAAAAAGAAGTCCAATAACAAGATAAAATATGGCTTGTGTCATCATAAACAGTTTGGAAGCCAATTCTAGTTCAATATTTAGATAAATGTGATGCGGAAACCTAAAACCCCATGAAACTCCATCATTCTCACAATTCTGAAAACTTGCTTTTTGAGTAATATTTACTTGTACTTTCACTTTCATTGCTTAGGTACAGTAGATAAATGATACTAGATAAACGGCTCAAGTAATATTCTATAATAGGTGACTTTAATTTCTACTAAAATCGCTTCCTGTAAGATATCTGTTCTTATACTCGTGTGGCGTTCAGGTACTTCACACATCTGCTCTCTAGCAGCTGGTTCTAGGTCGGATTCAATCACTGGTTAATATTGCTAACGCAACGTTAGCAGATAAAGACAGCCCATAAGGAGTAAAATCACACATATTACAACATAAGCAGGATGTGCCTGTTTATAGCCATGATGAGCTATAATCACCATAGCGTTACATACATCTGTTTGCATCATTAGCTTAGCTCGAGCGACACGGCTATTTGGCAGCACCTAGCATTAGCCTAGCTGTCCCCATCACCCCTCTCTCTCCACCTACCCTTGCGGTGACTTTGTACACAGTATAGCCTTTCTGGTGCTTCTTGGGGTCTGTAACAGTGTAAAACCGAGCAAGTTCTCCGCTGTCCCGCTGCGATATCATTCTGATAATAACAACATTGCCAAAGCTATCAGCCGGCTAGCTGTACACATTCATTCCCTGACAGCTAAATGACAAGCAGGCAAATAAAGTCAGAGCTCCCCCCTGAGGACATGTTGTGGAACTACACGTTCAGTTGCATACATTTATAAGCACATGTAATCAAATACAATTTCGAGGTGCGTATAGTTAAATTGAGTGTTTCCATTTCTTACTTACTTACTTTCTTACATTTATTACTTTGCACTTCTCCTTCACTACATTTCAGACTTAAATATTTAATTTTTTTTTACCCAAATAGAGTTCTATGACAGTTTTAGTTAAAATCTACTTTTCATACTTTTTATACATTAAATCACATGATTTGTTTATAAAAAAAATTTAACACACAAACACTAAAAGGGGCAATTTTGCATTAAGTTATTTTACTTTGGATACTTTAAATACACTTTGCGTTACACTTTACCTTTATTTAAGTTATTTATTTATGTTTTTTTGAACTTCTGTTTATAATATCAAACAAAAATGTGTTATTTAACGTGTGTTTGTTTTTAAATATTACTAATTAATTAATTACATTTGACTAATTGTGATAATGAAGGTTTGTATATTATTTGTAAGATTTCTTTTATTGAAAGAGTGGTTGATAGATTCTGCTGTATAACTCATTTACGCATACAAAAATTAACATGAGTATGTGCATACAGTATATAGAGAACACAATTACAGTGGAAGTACACACACAGTGATTGTTGTAAATGTACTAGTGCTACATGATATTTCTAATCCATTTGGTCAAAACATTAATCATAACCTAAATGAGCGAAGTGTAATTAAAATGTATCTTATAAATCTCAGTTTATATGATGAAATTAAATTATACATTCATTCTATGAAACTGTATAAAGATGTTATTACATATTAGCACTAATTGTGGACAGCTGTTTGGCTTAGGCCACAGCCCCTGAAAAATGGTGAATATGACACCATATCTGTGATTATCAATTAGTATCACAGGAATAAGATATGCTATAAACAAAGCAGAAAAAAATCATAGGAAATGATCCACACACTGTATCTTGAAAATCAATACTCCCAATAGAAATATGAGGCTTTGACCCTAATGATTGCAGATGGATTAGAACTGTTGCTTGTACAACCACTTTACATTGTAATCAAGAGGAGTAAAGCTATGATTCCTGGTGCTGGATTAAAAGCGCCTTGGCTTGATGCGCTGGTGTTCTCACAAGTGACAGTTGGTGTTTTCATCATCTCCCCAATCGTGCCATTTAGGTTAAGTGCAAATTGGCTCTGCGAAAAAGAAAGGTTTTAAAATAACTTATTCATGATACTGGACTTATCAAACAAACACCAACGATAACTTTATTGTCAGTAATTTATAGGATTTTATCTTGCATCTACAATTATTAGGCACATATTCACATACAAATAAACATGATGTATCATTTAATTTATAGGCTATATAGTCAACAAAATGCTTTAAATATAAAAGTACAGAGAAGAAGAATAATAATACACTACTGTGCAATTCTGATATTTACCTCATCATTAATTACCATCTGAATTTGTGGTCCGGTCTTCAGCAAATTCTCATACTCAGAAATTCTTCAAAAAGAGAATATCAAGAAACACATCATTTACAGTATGTAATCTATAAAGTGATTAAAAAAACAACACCGGAAGCAGATTAGGTCGGTAATGACAACGGGAAGATCTTTATCAGTCTTACTGGTAGTTTTCCATTGAGAAATTTGTCTCAGTTGGGTGGCTGATACACGTGTTGATGCTGATTGCAGGGTAGAATAACAGGAAGGCCAGGCACATTTCATCAGTAGTTGCTATCCCCATCTGAAAGAAGAAAGAATGAAACAGATAACAGGCTTGAGATGGATTGTGTTCTTTTTTATATGTGGGAATGAATTCAACACAGAGGGTAAGACAGCGTGTGCTTTAATATTCTTGTATTATGTGTAGTCTATATTAGCTTAATGCACTTCATTTTCTTGAGGCGTTTATTCTTCAAATGACGCTGTATTATATGTAGCATTATTTAATACAATGCACTAAATGATGCAGGTGGTCAATGATAATGTGTTTTTTAATGAATCAATTTATTGATGACAAATTGTAATATTTACTCTACACACCTGTGTGAATCCTGTACGATTGACAGTACTGTAGGTGCACTCCACGACAATATCATCCCCCTGTAGTGTAAGACAATATACAGCACAAAGGCAATAAACCTTTTATCAAACATGTTGGTATTTATTTATTGGCATATTAACACAAACTTGCAACACAGTCAAAAAGGTCTATAATCAGGGTGATCTTATTTAGTCTATTTCTCGTATGAAATAGTATAATATATATAGTATAATAGTGGTTGTACTGCAGAGAGAAAAATAAATTGAGGGGCATGAACTAATTGTTGTTTGATAGTTAGATAGAATTGTTTCCAGTGATAGTGATATAGTGATATTTGTATAAATATATATATATATATTTAAAGAGTAATCACATGTTGCTCATTGACGGAGCTGCTAAATTAGTTCTGGAGCAGCAGTTGGAAAGAGGTATTGCAAGTAAGAAAAAAAACAGCATTGCAGTACTAAGCACTTGTGCACATATCACTCCATGGTGAGCGCATACTGTTCATACATCAGAGCCATCATTAATGTGATTTGTTGCACCAGTGCATTTCGTATGACAACAAATCAAATTGTCAGCCGTAAAACTTTCGGGTTTAGGGAGACTCACCGGCTTGATGGTCTTGATGTTTCCCAAATTGATAGCCTCCTGGATTTCAAAATTGTAGTTCTCGTTCAAGCCCAAGAAGTCTATCTGCTTTCCATTTCTACATCGATGAAGAAGTAATTACCATTACGTTTTTACATGAGGCTGTTTTTCTTTTGTTTTGTTTGATATATACGTATTTTTTTTTTACCTGAAGTGGCCAACTCTGACTTTCTTCCCAGCCAGGTGAGTGTGCATCACCATAGAAAACACGTGGAGGTCAGGCACAGGATCCAAGAGCTAGGGTTGGAAAGTAATGACAGGTGTATATACTGTGTATATACCACTACTTACCTGAGAGAACAGACTGGTATTACACACACCAAATGTGTGGAATTGAGGGGCTCCTGGAGGGATTTTGTATTGAAGACGTGAAAACGGCTGCACCCCTGTGGAAAGCGTGGCCACATCATACTGCCGGAGCTGGTCTGTATAGTGCAGTTTCAGACCTGAGCTGTCTGTCCTGCCTGTACAAACAGACATGAGGAAGAGTAAAAATGTTATACCATAGTATGTAATGAGAGAAATACTGTACATTAATTTTGTGGACAGGGTTTAGTTTTTTAATGAAGAGACACTATTGACTTGACCTGCATACACCTGACTTAAACTAGTGACTAAAAATCTCTGACCATGCTCTCTCTTGCCAGTCCCCCAACTTTATGGAAATAAAATACTAAATTGATTAAATACATTAAAAAAATGCATTGATGGAATTTGGTGCACAGAGCAACCTTAAATCCTTCACATAATGAATAATTATCTCATCTGTATTCCAAATTCAATGTTAAAGTTATATATATGATAGCATAAAAAGGAGTATGTACCTGCTTCCTTGGTTGGGTTATTGTAATGGATTTCCAGCTTATAGAATCTACCACTGTTGTCACCTCCAATAGGAATACCAGCAAGTTCTGGAAGCTCATATACCTGAGGTTTCAGGGATAAATTGGAGATCAACTTGAACAAACACAACCCTGACATGACAAAATGAATTTAATAATTCAAACATGGACCAGAACTAGGGGACGAATAATATTAACTCACTCCTCCTCCCACTCCCCAGGCAGCCACCACCCCGAAACAGTATTGCCCTAAGTTGTCCGAGAAGCAGGGCAATTCAAAAGCCTGTGTCACATAGGAGGGGCAGCTGTAGAGCAGCATGTGATGGACAATGTCAATGTTGTCAATCACTGGTTCAACCTGAGGTTAAGTACAGTTTGGTTCAGAGGGTTTAAAGAATGGCAAAGGTAGAAAGGGAGATTACATATGGAAAATCCTGCCATTTCCAGTTCATTTATGCATCCATTTTCACTTTATTTTTCACTTATTATATGTATACATTCGTTGCCATTTTTTCAATTCTAGACCTTAATTAGAAAGCAAAATGCAAAACTCACTATTTTTAATACTAAAGTTTTTAACTGTAACTTGTTCTGGCCAGACCAGTATTTTCCCACAAAAAAACATGTCAAAAACATATGTAAAGAATCAGATTACCTGATATATATGATGTTTTTTGGTTATGTTTGGAAAGTTCATGACCTTGCAGTGGTAGTAGGTATGTTCCGGAGGTATAATGATCTGCAAAAAAAATAATTTGAATGTGAACGAAACACTTTATGCCTCAGTTTGGACAGCTATCAGTATCATTCCAACTGTAAAGTAAAAATTGTAGTGAGTTACACTTCTCCTGTTAGACAATTAGCATATTACATAATTATGTGTCAATAAAGAATATATCTTACATTGTCCACTGTTGCAGGGATATATTTGAGGCTGGATGAGGCCACCCTGGGCATATAGTTCAACAGATTGACAGCCTTGGTGCCTCTAAGGGCCCCATGGTAACTGATCTCATCTGTTGTTCCATAGGCATATATCAGCTTAATGGGTTCAGCCTATAAGAGAGATGGCAGTCGTAAGATAAGATAAGAATTAATATACATTGAATATTCTATTATCTATATTCTATTAAAACAATACAAAAGAAAGTAAAATAATAGATGCGCCTCCGCATTGTCAGTTTCAGTTTAATGCTTGGATGTTGCAGTTCACTATGGGCAACCACAATTGTCAACAAGTGCATCCAGGTTGTATTACCAAAACAGTATAGCATGTCATTTGTCCAATGGAAAACAAAATCGTGCAAGGATATTTTTGTTGTTGCCATTGACTCCATATCTGAAAACACTGTAAAGGAACCTTTAGTTGAGTCTAACAAAGTAATCCTATAGACTTTACATGCATGCAATCATGAAATTTAATCTTTACAGAGGATTAAATTACCAATACAAAACCACTATTGTATTACGAAATAATGAGGCCCAACGGTGAAGAAAAAAAAACATGCAACGAGAGGATGAAGTTGAGAGGTAAGGAGTTAATGAGTGATACGGGCATGTCTTTATTACCATGGAAACAGCAGCCACCTGGAGAGGGGAATGTTCAACCCCTCTTCGGAAAGCACAGTCCTTATGTTTGTTTGTTTTGTAATGTCGCCATTATAACAACTGAACCAGCCTGACATCCACACACAATCATTTCATTCTGTGTAATAATTTAGCAACAAAGGTAAAGAAAACTCTTAAAACCAAATAAAATCAATAAATATTCAAGTATTCATAATACTTTTGAAGCAATGCTAGGTCCTGCAGCTCTTTAACAGTATTTTTTTTCTACTTTGTGCGTTATGCATACATGCTTATCTTCCTTGCGTCTAATTCCACTCCAGCATTACAGTCAGGGAGGAGAACAAGTGAATGTCTTGCCTTGATGTGGAAGTCTTGGTCATCGCATGTCTGAAAGGCCCTGCAGAAAGTCATGATGGTCTGTCCGTTACTCTCCGTTAGTGACAGGAGAGTGTAGTTCTGCTTCTTGTCCACTACAGGCATGGAGTTCCCTGTGGCATGACGATCCTAATGGACAAAACACAACAGCGCGTGAGAGCATGAAACCCCATAGACATAGAATAACTCAACCCATGTGACCATATTTTTTTGGGGAAAATAATTAAGGAAGAAAACGTATAACAAAAACTTTTCTAATGGCTTACCGTGAAGTAGTTTCCATTGGGTCCAACTCCCCCTATGACCATATCGGACCCTGCCATGCCTCCATTCGGACTCAAACCGAAGCTCACCCAGCCGGTTGTGTTGACCACTAATTTGAAGGTGATGAGCTCCTGCAGATCAACGAAGCCCCACTCCAGGCAGACCAGACGGTCGTTGTCCAGGAACTCCATGAAGGGCAGAGCAGGGTCTGATGCCCCCGTCCCTTTTACCCAGGCCAGGGACAGGCAGAGGAAAGAGAGCAGAGAGAGCATGATGCTGCTGTGAGGTTGGGAGTTCTTCTAACTGAGCTGACTGTCTGCGGAGCTGCCAAACACCAGCCCAACCCTCTGACACACCTGCACTGCTAGATGAACTCAGGTGATACAGGCAAGACGTGCTCAGTTATTAAGCATTTGCCTTGGAAGAGGAACAAATACCAGTAGAGGGAAGTAATTGGGTACATTTACTCGAGTCATTTATTTGTATTTAACTTGAATATAAAATTTACTACAGAGGAAAACAAAGTACTTTCTACTCTCCATTTGTTTGACAGTTTTTTAAGTTAATTTTTAGATGCAGATTTGACACAATATAACAAGTTATACAACATATTGTAATAAATGAAACAAGTTTCCAGTCTTTTCAAATCTTATAAAAGGCAGAATGTAGTCAGTATCACGAGTGGTTATTTAGTGATTAATAGGGTTTTTTCCCTCTAAACTTCTCACGTTTCATTTCAATAGTTGATTGAATATTTGTTAAAAAATCTAAGATTAGAAAAAAAAGTAAAAAAAAAAAAAAAAAGTGAAAACAGATTTCTGTTTTGGAATATATATGTTTTATTTCCTTTCCTCTCCCATTAACCATCTCACGACCCCTCAGATTTAGCTGTTGACTCTTTAGAGGGGCCTGACCCCTAGGTTGGGAACCACTGGAATAAACTAGTTGACTGTATAAAGTAGTTGAAACAAGCAGCTACAGTAACATGCTCCTTACACGCTGATACTTCAAATGATGACATATAAAATATAACAGTTTATCAAAGGGACAAAAACATTATTTTTTAGGACTTTTCATGCAGGGCTTTTACTAGTAATCAGTTTTTTTTGTATTGCTGCATAGCTACTTTTACTTAAGTAGCCTCGAGGATGAATATTTCTTCCAACACTGACCGCAAATCACTTGTGTTGTGAACTCACACTTTCGTGTTTGTGTTGAATTAGTTCCAAAGTCAAGAATTTCCTCCCCAAAACATTGTATTAGATGAGTTTTCAAAATCTCCAGCATCCCACTCACCACTGCAAAAGCCGTGTCTTTCTCTAACAAGCTGTGATCACCTACATTCAGTGAACTGTATCTGTCAGCTCCCTCCTCATTGATATCAACCTGTCCTACAGGTTCTGTTTTCCATTGACAGACAAGTGAGATCACTGCTGGACTCAGGTGTTTGATATATGAGGAGGTGATGAGGAGAAAGCAGGAATGAAGGCTGCATTGTACCTTCCATTTTACCCCGAGTCAACATCGTCAGTATTTTGAATCTCACCTTGTCCACTTTAAATATATCAAACATTTGATTCTAGCAAAATTATTTCATTTTATAAGCATGCAATTGTGTTGTATTGTAAGTTTCCAGTTGTGTAGCAGGTGAAGAGTGATAAAAAGGTGTGAGTTGGACAGAATAAATAGACAACAATACTATTATTTCTATGTTTTTTCTTTATTTAGATTTAATGGTTCAAAAGAACAATGCAACTCGGACAAAAAGATGTTCAAACATGGACCTATAGCTTGTTATATAATGTAATAGCACATTTAGTCCAGCAGAGGTCGACTTCAGCTTTGGAAATAAGTTCAGGGTTCAAAGTTCAGGGTCACTCCCTTGCAGCCGTTGAGCCAACAACAGAAAACGAGTAAACGGACTAATGTAGTCTGACCCTCTGATAATGGCCTTGTACACCGACATATACCTACTATGTAAAGGTTTTAGTATATTTAGGTATATATATATCTTTATTTTTTAATATAAAATATATTTAATATATTTGTATTTATTATTTAAATATCACATCATCTAGTAGACTCAAAAACAATATTTAAAAAATTGTGGCTCTTATATTGCCTTAAAAGGAATATTTATAGTTATGTCTTTTTTATATTTTGTCATCTATATTTATTTATATATTAATCTATAATTTATTTATATGTTATTATTGTTGCTTCAACGAGTGCGTAAGTGTCATTTGGTAACATTATTATTTTATATTTTTATATAGTCCTAGTATTCTAGTCCTATTATTTGTGTTATATCATAGAACTGTCTCAAATTATAATAAGACTAATGTAGTCTGACCCTCTGTACACCTACATATATTTATATATATATTATTTATTTATATATTTATTATTTATTATTTTAAATATCACATCAACTAGTAGACTCAAAATTAGTCAACGAATAAGAAATATCTACAGTATTTTTTTAATGTGGTTCTTATATCGCCTTAATAAGAATATGTATACAAATTTATGTTTTATATTTTGTCATCTATATTTATTTCTATAATAATCTATAATATATTTATATTATTGCTTCAGCGAGTTCATAAGTGTCATTTGGTAACATTATTATTTTGTATTTTTATATAGTTATTTTTATTTGTAGACTCCCCATGCATATTTTCCGGTAAATGAAGTGAATTCTAGTCCTATTATTTGTGTTATTTCATAGAACTAGTGGTCTGGAGGGCCATGTCGGACCGAGACTACCTTTCCGGTTTCTCTCCGTGGTTCAGGTCACTCCCTTCGTGCTGTCAGCAGCTCAGCGCGGTTCAAACTTACAGTCGCACTGAGCAACTCAGTCGCTATCGCCTCTATCGTCCAGCTTTTCCCCCACTTTCTAACCTCCAAACCGGTTCGGTGATGTGTTAAAAGTCTGCGGCGCGGCGGCTCTTTACCGGGAGGAATTACCGTGTTTTCTTTCCCTTCTTTTTTTTTTGTTGGAAAGCAGCGGGAGGAAATGTCTCGCTGAGGATCCCGAGATCCCGAAAAACCGCAGCAGGGCCTGTGTTTGTAATGATTGATCAATGCTTCGACAATGGCAGTTAAGGTAAGTCCAGACAAACGTCTCCCCGGTACTTTAACGTCGACGTGACGGTAACGTTCCGCTCAGTTTTTACCTCTCGGTTGTTTTTGAGTTGAAACGGAGAGGCGCAAATAAAAAAAAAGAGTTGTCTCGCAGTTCGTTTACACTGAGTCCAGCGTTCAATAAGTTACACGTTAGCGGTAAAAACGAGTTAATGTTACGGTTTGAAGGCGAAAGACACACGTGTGAGCTGGAAAAGTGAAACGAATGTTGTTTCTGTAGATGGAAAATGTGTATCATTAAGAAAGTGTCTTGTGACATTTTACTACCTTTCCAGTGCGGGTCACTTGTGCCTCCGCGGAATGCTGGGAAATGTAGTCTTTGGTTTGTGTTGCTTTGTTCAGGCAGTACAGTGAGCAAAGGTGTAGATTTCTGGGGAGACGCAGAGCAGATGGCAGTCTCAGTAGGTATATCTAGTGCATTTGACTTTATTAATAAAACATGAAAGAAGCAAACGACTTTTAATTTGAAAAATGAAAAGTGTGAATCATCCCTATATGTGTTGACTCAGCAGGGAGGATATAAAATGAGAAGTTGATCTATAGGAGGATAATTATTAAAGGCAACATAGAACGACTGCATGTATTCTATTATGTTATATTTTAGTTGTCATCTGGTGCCTAAATTTTGTGTTTTGTCTCATATAAATAAGGACATTTACACCATGAATTGGTGCAGGGATGACACAAAAACTGCTTTAAAAAGTCACCAGCATGCAGAAATAGTGTCTGTGGCTCAATATTTCCTGTGGGACAGACTCACACCCTTGACAGTATGTATGAGTGAGATAAATATTTTCCATAAACTTTCATTGTTGGAAAGTAACTAAGTACCCCATTTAAGCACCATACCCAAATGCAAGTTTAGGTACTTGTAGTTAAATATTTGAAATATTGTAATGTCTAATATTATATATATATATATATATATATATATATATTTATGCATGTGCCTTACAGGGAATTACAAAATATGTCTGGTATGGGTTTACCAAAAAAAAGTTTAATATCTATCACCTCCCATACAAAAATCCAGAAAATCTTTTCTATAGTTCAACTGCTGGACATGTCTCAGATTTAAGGTGAACACAGAGAAAGCATCCCCCTTCAGCAGATAATTGTGAAAATAGCCTGCTAGTGCCAAACGCTGCACATGGTTCAGTCCGCACAGTAAAGGTCAAACATTGAAGTAAAGCAACATTAACACATTTTTGAGGGTTGACCAGGGCTTTAAATTTCAATGAGATCTGTGTAAATGACATCATGCTGCACAATTTGTTTTTATCACTGGATCATCATTGGTCCAAGCAGATTTTATAGAAGAAACACAGTTATTTTTGTTTTCATTCCATAGTAAATAATATCTGAGGTGAAGCTGTGTTCAGAAACATTCTTGAGTCTTTCTGTTATCTAGTTCCTGTTTTAAAAACATCATCCAGCTTCCTTGACTCCTGGGAGGTGGAACACTAATATAGACCTCTTTCCAGCAGAGAGCAAATAGCCTTGCATTCCTTCTCACTGGTTAATGTACAAGTAAGCTAGATGTTTGGGCACTGTGAATTTAACACCGGTGCGATACTGAGCGGAAATTGTATGCAAATAAAGAAGTAAATCAGACACAAAGTGAACCGTGACGGTTGTTTCGGGAAAGGTTTTTGGTTAAGTAAATGTGGGTCATTAATCTGAACCGGCTAACATGATTCTTCTGGCCTTGTTTTTGCTTGATACACCTAGTTAAGAGTCAGTCATAAACCGTGAAGAACGAGTTTGACCTGTTTCTGCCTTCCCTTATTCCACTGCACGTGCATGCATACGTCAATGTGATTACTTCAAAAAGGTGTTCATCACTGTGTTTTTCCTCCATGATTGTGTTCAGGCAAAGGTTTTATATGACTTCACTGCTGAGGCTGGAAACAACGAGTTGACTGTGAAAGAAGGAGAGACGGTCACTATCACCAATCAGGTACAGACATTCAAATGCTCCTCTATTAGTAGTATTGTTTTTTTTTTTGTTTTTTTTCAAATTTGACTTTTATTTTTAATGATGTATGCTGGCCTTTTAGTCAGCTTGTTATGCCTGATTTTGTTGTAGATATCTTTTTGTGTTCATATTTTAAAATGTTTTTTTTTGACAATTAAGAATTAGTTGGGAGGGCCTAATCATTTTTACCAATGACACTGGTACAAGGCACAGTGGGTATTGCTGTTGCCTCACAGCAAGAAGGTCGCTGGTTGAACTTGGGACCTTTCTGTGTGGAATTTGCATGTCCTCCCCATGTCTGTGTGGGATTTCTACGGCTTCCTCCCACAGTCCAAAGACATGCTTAGGACAAGCAAGTCCAAAGACATGCTTGGAGCTTCTAAATTGCCCTTAGGTATGAGTGTGTAAGTGAATGTTGTGTGTGCTCCACGGTAGACTGGCGACCTGTCTGGGGTGGCTGGAGTATGTTGGGATTGGCTCCAGTAGACCCCTGTAACCCTAGTGAAGAATAAATGTGTATAGAAAATGGATGAATGGAGGGCCACTGGTACAAATCAGAAAACTATTCAAAACATTCTAAGGAATATTCACAGTTTCATTATATTTTTTAAAGCAAGTTTCTTTTGATGGTTTCATCTATTATAGCCTCTAATTTAAACGTCTTTTTTGTAATATATAAACAGTTTTCAATGAAAAAGGTCACATGATCTCAGGCTCTCTGTAAACCATGTCACAAACATATGCAGAGGAAGGAAGTAAAAAAAAAAAAAAAAACAGAGCATGCAAACATGATCTCATCACAGCCAGTCGTCAACAGTTCAAAGGTCACTAACTGTGCGCTGACCTACATAGTTTTCCAACTAAAGTCTCTCTTGAGCCAATCAGGGCCTACTGTATCAACATAAGCTTTTCCCACTAAATAAACTGACTGTGCAGGAATTTGTCCTGGCAGCCTTCCGCATGTTTACAGATACTTGGGTCACCTGCTTATTGTCAACTTTCTACTTGACTCTCAAACAACATGTTAGTGTTTCCTTAAAGGAAACACTATCAGCCACTTGGATTTATTTGAAATTTTGATACCCTTAACACAATACATTTGAAATTTAAAGTACAAAAATTCTAACTATGTCTCTCAAGCACCTCCCCGAGAACACAAGAAAGCTCCGGTTGTTTTTTGGTGTGGCCAAGAATATTCATGAGCCTCTCTTATGATTGGCTTATTTTCACTTGGAAGATTGTAAGAAAAGTGGGTGTGACTTTGTGGTCAGGTGAATCATACTGGGAACATCTGCAGGCCCTTCTGGAGGTACTGTATGACATCACAAAGTCAAGAAAGAGTGTTTAATGCCTGAGGGAGGCATTTTATATAACTGCTAGAGCTTATCTCAGGTAGAAAAAACAAAAAGATGAAAGTGGCCTTTTGCAGGATATGGGACCTTTAATTGGAATGAAGAGAAGAGAAATATTATTAGGGACTCCTGACTTCAGTATTACTGTTGCACCAAAGCCCTGGGAAAAAAAAGACATTATTACTCATTGCGTCAAACTTGACTCAACTAGTTTTCTTTGTCATCATTTTTCAGTTTCTATAAATAAACAATATGCAAAAAGAGACATGAAGACAGTAGGAAAGATTTTTTTCCTGATCAAAGAAATGCATATAAAAATGACTTTTAGAGTTGCTGGTTATTGCGGAACATGTAAACATTCCCAGTCTACCTCCTTTGGCCTCTTTCTCTGACATGTCCTGTTTTGGTTTTTTTTATTTCAGCATATTGGAGGCGGCTGGATTGAAGCACAGAACTCCAGAGGGGAGATTGGGTTGGTGCCAGAAGACTACATAGAGGTAAGAGAGGCAATCGCTTGATCAAATGGTGATGATGTGACCTTTTATTGTGTTTGAAATGGAATAACTTCCAAGATGTGTACCGTCTATGTCAGAGCTCCAGCAAATATTTAACATTTCAACCTCTCAGTGAATCCGCCAGTTATTTGTCGTACATCTCTTCATTTACTGCATACTAGCCGTCTCTTGTCTGAAACTAAAATCTCAACAGGATGTGCCTCCTTCAGAGTTTTGCTGATTGGGGTGTTTCTGTATGTGTGTGTGTCCATTTTGATCCTGATTCAGCATGGGGATATGATTCACTCTGAAGACACTTAGGCAGGAAGAGTCAGCAGAGGGGGAGTTTGATTAGAAGTGAAGTTTAGCCTTAGTCTAAACAACACTCACTGCAACATCTAATATTGTTGCATATGTGTGAGAGAAACGAAAGAGAGTTTGATATTATCCATCTGTTTCAATCTGTAAAAAAAACAACAAAAAAAACACAGCCTCATGTGGATATTATGTGTTTGACTGACCCGTAGTTACCTCTCCAGCTGCCCCAGGACTGTTTTAGTTCTGTCTCTAAATCATAAAACACTTTGTGATAACCAATTGTGGCTTATGTAATGACTTTTTTTTGTAATATAATGAAAAACATCAGGACACAGCGTCTCAAGCAACCACTTCCTTGTTTTAGTGCACTCTATCGGTGAAAAAGAAGAGCTGCTAAAACAATGAGGATGACGAAGTACAGAAGCGGCCAGCAGGGCTGAGTGAGGTGTGGTCTAGAGATGCGCGATTGGATTGGAAATTGGTAAAAAATTTGTGATACAGTGGTGGATGAAATAATAGGTCATCCCCACATTCTCTAGTATGTTCCTATTGACAAACGGTGAACTGCGTTCACCACTTGTGAGTATCACCAGCCAGTGAGGGTCACATTTTTGGATAAACGGAGAAAGTGAAAAAAAAATAAAACGCAGTTTGCGAATCCAGGGAATGCCAAGGAGACGCGATCACATTACCGCAGAGGAATGCACCTTTAAAAGTCATTAGATCACACTGGAATATCTGTTTTCTGTGTCTCCCTCTGGTCCTCATCCATCTGTTTGTAGTTCGGTCAGCCATCGTTCCCAGGAGCAGCGAGCACCGCAGCACCTCCTCCAAGTCTAGGAAATGTTGCGTCTGCAGACCTGTCCTTCTTTGATGCCTACGCTCCCACAGCACCACCTGCATCACAGGTAAATGCACTCTGATTTAAAAGGTATGGAGATATTAAATTGACACTATTGATACCGGTTTCCAGTAAAGTTCTGTTTTTTTGTTCTTGTATTTTTCTGAGTATTAAATGAACACAAAGCAATGACTTCTCTAAACCAGTTCTGTGAAAGTAAACCTAAATACACACAAGAGACCCAAGTGCTCCCTACTATGCTCCCATTCTCAAAAAGTTTGTAACAAAGCGATGAAAAAGCAGAAGTGAGCAACGACTTATACTGACGTTTTTGCAGCCTGTGTGAACCCCAGAGATACAGAAGTGAGAGCAGATGCTGTGACGTAAAACTCACCGGAGCCGCGCCATCTGTAAATCGTGCAGGTTGTTCTAGTAAAAGAGAATGGGGGAGGAAATGAGTTTTCTGAAATCTTTTTCAGTGGTTAGCAGACAGGGAGTTCCACAAAAATGAGCGTATTGCTGGATCAGGAGGAAATTTAGGCGAAGCGAGCGTTGGCGACAAAAACAGGAAATGTGTCAGCTATCATCCCTCATGCTTTCTCACTCTTACTCGCAACACATTTGCAAGCATGTCTATTTCCAGCATCACACACACGCCTGCTCAGTGTAAAAACCTGCACCGCTGGCACTTTTTGATGATGTCACCTTCTCTTCCCTTTCAAGGTGGATGCTGGGGGCTTGAGTCCCCAGCCGGACACCCCTGACACCCCAGTTTCCCCCTACCTTTCATCCCCTGATGAGGTAACAGCCACATTAGGGGTGGGGGGTTGGCTGGGCCTACCAATCTGAGAGCCACCCCCACCCCTGCAGCCATTTATCACCCAAGTCCCCTCTTTTCTGATTGGTCTGCTTTTTGCAAATTCCCCCCTCCTACTCCTGATGGCTGCAAAAAAGCATGATCTCACCATTTCCGTTCACTTTGCACAACAGCACAGAGGCAAACATACTCGCTCTCATGTCAACAATCGACTCCCACACTTTTTTTCATGTTCACATGAATCAGCACCAAACTTTAGAAACTTTAAAGAGACGATGATCCTCGTATCTGACGTATGTGACCAATCACAGTGGAAATCATTAAACATCCGAACATGTCTTTACTCAAGGTGATTATGATTAGGATGATTATCTAATGAATGTAAATAATCCTCAAAAATGGAGCTAAGACTGCTGTTTCCCAGGAAAAACACAGTCAGAAGGTTGCTCTTTTTTGGATGATGTTGCTGCAAATATTCTTTTGTGAAACTGGCTCAAATATTTTCATGTATGTTCATTATATGGTGTATTTATGAACATGTACTAGTTCTGTGTTTAGGATGTTTAGCATTAATGTAATAGCCACCTACAAAAGGCACATGTACACTCAGTTGCATGTCTAGTTTTTAGAGTGGATTTGGATTGCCTTGCAAGCTCTTGATGTGTCTTTTTCCGCTTGTAAGCACAGTTAAAAATATGTCTGGACTGGAAATTGGTTGTTTGTGAGTATTTATTGTTGTAAGCATGTGCATTTGTTCAAATGTGCTGCATTATGAGATATTTTGTAGGTTCTGCATGTGATGAGTGGCTTTTATCATAACACAGGGCAGTCATTATCGATTCGATTTACCTGATTGGCAGATACAATGCAAGTCAGGTCTGCATCATGCGTGAAAAAGCATGTTGTTGTTTTTTTCAGATTCTCTTTTAACAGACTCCAAACTGCATCCCCACTCTTTCTCCAAACCCCCCCCCTCGATCGGACATTTATCTCCACCTTCCTTCTCTTATATTCTCCCTGTCTTCTCCTTCCAGGCTAGTAATGGTAATGATCCCTGGTCGGTGTGGAACGCAGACCCTTCGGGGGGCTCCTCCAACAACTGGGCGTCCAATCCAGAGGGCACCCAGACTGGGAAGACAGCTGCCGGTGACCCCTGGGGCTCCGTATCACAAGGCCACCCTCAGGCTTACCAGGGCCCAGGTTAGAGCAGATGTTGTGTTGGGACTAATGTGATTGATTTGAAGTCAATAGTCAAGTCTATTGGTCAAAAGGCATAAGTGTGAGCATAATTGTTGACACTTCTGAGGAATAACACCGGATTCTCATCTCTTTCAGACCGGACAGTAACAGTTGCCATGTTGTATTTTCAGTAGCTTTCTCTGCAGCTTTGATTGAAATGAACCGAGACTTTTCTGGACATTTGTTCCACATATGCGGAGCATTAAAACTGACCTCTGCTTCTCCATATAATTTCTTGTTATTATCACACACCACAGTATATCGTAGAGTAAACATGTCTGAATTTTCAGCAAGGACGAAAAAACAAACAAAGGAAAAAAAAATGAAATAAAAAAAATATATATTTCGATATTGTGAAAAATACGGTTCCGAGCCTAGTTTTGGGATCCCATGACTTATAGCCAAATTCAACAAATAATCAAATAAGGAAAGCCGTATGCTGGATATGCTGAGTTATATGTGGTTACTGAATGTTGTCTATTCATGAGCGTGTATCCTGATGTCATTTTCATGATCAGCATTTGTGGGTTAGTACATAATTTCTTTAACATCTGACTTTCTGCTGGGATGCCAGTTTTGCATTATCATGGGAGAGGTTGCTACATCCCACAGCATTCCATGTTTTAGTAAGCATATCTTGTCGTTTTATTACTTTTTTTAACGATCCATTTCTCCCGGCATTTAGTAAAATGTATTTTGACCAGGGACTGACCTCAGAGGACCAGGTTGCATTTATATTGTACAACAATTTTACATGGAATAGTCTCTATACTCTTTATAAGAAAGACTACAGCTTCTTGACCTTCAACTTAACCTCATACTTGCACAAATGTTTTGATAATATAATCCTCTAATCTGCAGCTCCAAGTATTTTGATTCAATTTAAGAGATTTGGTTACTTCAGCAGCCAGATGTGGTTCTGCTCAGTCGTCTCTGGCAGTTCTTTCCGCGGAGATTCGCCAATACGGGGACAGGACAATCAAGTCACGACTCTGTTTTTGCCAGACTGGAAAAGTTAGCCTCACGCATGACTCAGACGGAGAAATTACTCGACCTGTTTTTTTAATTCTCCAGTTGTTATTGTAAAAAGAGAACAGAAGAAATGCTAAATAGTGAGAAGAAGAATTAACAGACTTTTCCTTTTGTTTCTCTCTTGCCAAAGACATCTACCCGTATCCTTACCTTATCGATCACACAGGTATCCTGTGCCATGCCTGGTGGAAGCTTTTTTTCCACATTTTTGTGTGTGGACTGACGATTTATACTTATAAAGACAGAGCGTTCCTAGAAAATATTTTAGGAGCATGTGTGTGAGTCATTTATGTCATGATATTAACAATATATTAACTATACTGCGATGTGAGCAAGTGCAAGGAGTGGAATTTAAGAGATGTCAATGTGAATATTTGTGTCAAGTCAAATCCATGGGGTGAAGATGTTGAATTCTCTCAGACTTAGTTGTATGTGTTTAATAATGAGTTTCATGGTGTGTCATAGCATGTCTGCCCCACAAAGACAGAGAGCACTAACTAAAAAAAGTTGAGAAAAATAGGTTAAACTTTTGATGTTGGTTAGCTCGTTTGAGTTAGAGAGATCAGATAACATACACTGTAAAAGTCTGCTAAGACAGGCTACTAATCTTTTATCTGCACTAGTTAAGCTCATTTGTATGATGTACAAATGGAATTATTGTTTTTTTTTATTTCCTCTGCTAATATACATTCAGTGGGGTCCAAAAGTCTCTGAAATATTTGTATTTGTTCTGTAGTAAAAGAAATGTCAGAAAGTCAGACCATAGAATTTAGTCTTAATTAAATTTTGACTGATTATGTAGTTATTGCATTTATGGCTTCGTTGGGCAGATGTGATACAGCAATGCAATAATCATTTTCTAACTCGCCTGTTGTGTCAGTGTGGAAATATTTGCTCTGATTTGCTTGGGGACAAAGTCAGACCGCACGATATGCCATATTCCAGAGAGTCTGAAATATGCTTTACAGCCAAGACTTCCTTACTTAATATACTGTGTCTGTGAGCTCATTTACCCACCCTTGTAAGTGCACTGCTTCAGGGATAAATGCTGTACAAATCCTGGCTCTTTTTCAGTTGCATTTAAATTGTGAACGGATTCCCATGTAGAACTGGTTTCAAATTGTCTGCGACATATTTGTTACTTGCACATTGTTAACGTCTTTACTACTGATTCATTCTTCATTCATTCTTATTTTCATATGAAACTTGAATTGTGACAGAAATGGGTGGCAAACAATGTGTAAATACCTAAACATTTATGTTAAATGCATGCCAATAATTTACAGAAATACAGTCATTTCTTTTTAAATATTTTTGAGTGAGTGCTGCATGACATTTATTCTCTTTCGATAATATAATGCAGCAGTCACTAAAAGTTACTAAGCTGCTATTTATCAGTTAATTTTCACAGAACAGGATGTTTTTTCACTTGCTGTTTTCTTCTTGTGGTAGGAAAGACCATGACGTTGTAGAGTAGGTTGCTTAGCACAGTTTCTGTTTCTGTGATTTAAAACCAAACTAATTATGTTTTCATATGACCTCAGGAGCAGAGGATGATGAGTGGGATGATGAGTGGGATGACATGAAGTCCAGTGTAGGATACGCCGAGTCAGAATCTGGAGAGGGTGGTGCTTTGCAGAGAGGCGGAGCTCATGCGTCTTCGATGAAAATCTCCCTCAACAAGTAAGGATTATTAAGCAGTAATGCATACAGCTTTAATTATAGGTTCTAGCGTATATAAGAAATATCTACAGCATAGCTGGACTCTTTTGAATTCTGCTTGGACCAAGCCATATGCTCACAAACATTCCCGCTTGAATCGAAAGTATTTGAAAAAAGTATCGAGAGTAGTTGTCAAAATTCCAAACACCAAACAAACACGTCTATTATTAATGGCGCTAGTAGTTTGGCTTTTGCGGTTGTTTAAATTATGCAAACACAAACCTGTTTATGCCTACAGAAAGCCGTCTGTCAAAAGAAAATTGTTTAACTATGGCTGAATAAATTCAAGTATCTGATTAGGAGAAGAGAACTGCTAAACATCACTTTTCAAACTTATTTTTCTTTTTGAGCAGGTTTCCTGGCTTCTCCAAGTCTGGGCCAGAGCTCTACCTTCTATGCAAGCAGGTCGCTAAGGGCAAAGACAAGTTACAGATTTATGTAAGTTATCTTTAAATATCTATGCAAACAGTAGGAGTATAGTATCACCGTATGTCTTAACGTGTTATATCAGAAGTACTGGTACATTAATGTGATCTAGCTGACATTCTATATTATAACACATCAAACTGAAAAAGTGGAACTGTTTTGTGGTTGATAGAGACTATGCACGTAGAGCCTGTATTCACGTTCACAGCATGGGCATGGTTTCCTCTTTTTTGCCACGCCAGTTTGTGTTTGTCTATTATAATAGGCAGAGGAGGAGGCTTCTAAACTTTTTTTTTTTTTTTTTTTAATTCTCAGATGGGAGAAGTTGGTCCGGTGTGGGCGTACCCAGAGACCCAGTTAGACTGCATAGTGGCTGATCCCAAAAAAGGTTCCAAGCTGTACGGTCTCAAGAGCTACATTGAGTACCAAATCACTGCCAGCGTAAGTATCCATATAGGCATTCATATGAATGTATTGAGTCAGGGTGAAAAATGAAGTCGATATGGAAACGATATGGAGTTATCACTTGAGGATGGTACCAAATGCAAGTCAGTCCCCATAGACCCACATGTTAAAATGACTTTTCTTTTGCTTTTTGCCTGTAGCTGTACAAGGAGTGACATTTATGTAGCTCACCTGTTTAAGTTTAATTAAGGGTTGAAGTTCTGCATATTGAAGTATCCACTTTGAATATCAGGTGGCTAGCTGCTAACTGTCGGCTAATTCGAGTTAAGCTCTCTCCCCAGCTCCGCACTCTTTTATTTTTATATAATCTATGGTTGTACCCCATCAAACATATCTTACAAAGGGGTAAGATAATGATATAGTGTTTGATCCCAGATTACCAAGATAAAGCATTCATAAGTCGTAGCATAACTCATTGTTATTGGTTTGCAGACCACAAACCGACCAGTCAATCACAGATACAAACACTTTGATTGGCTGTATGAGAGGCTGCTGGACAAGTTTGGGTCAGCCATTCCCATTCCCTCTTTACCAGACAAGCAAGTAACAGGTAAGTGTTTACTTTAACCACAATCACATGTGACACCACGTTACAGTTTGGAAAAAAACACCAATACACGGAAGCCAACACGTTTTCTTTGTATCCTTCCCATCCCAGGGCGTTTTGAGGAAGAGTTTATTAAGATGCGTATGGAAAGGTTGCAAGGCTGGATGAGCAGGATGTGCAGGCACCCAGTTGTTTCTGGCAGTGACGTGTTCCAGCTTTTCCTCACCTACAAGGATGAGAAGGTATGCTTTGCCTCCGCCACTTGTTCTCCGTTGTTTTCTTAAAGGTACAATGGGTAGGTTTTGGTGTCGTCTAGTGGCAAAGTCGCAGATTTTAGCCATCTGAGAAACCCAAGCATGTACGAGAACCTACAGTGGGTGCAATAAGGCTGTGTTAATTCTTATTTTGATTGAATTATATACTAATTAAAATATACTTCCACTATATCTGACACACTGTGTTTTAAAAAATCTGTACTGTGTGATTGTTACACTGAAGGATTGGAAGTTCCTGGCTTAAACTAACCACTGTTGGAAAAAATTTAAAATGAGATTTTTAATTGATTAGAATTTAAGCAGCTACAAACACTGTACTCCAGATCGTTTTTCAAGACTGCTTGTTAAATACATCATGTGATGCCCTACATGCAGCCACTCTCTCAAATGACTGCGGCTTTTTCAAGACTGCAATACTAACGTGCTGATAATTGACTGGTGCAGGAATGGAAAATGGGGAAGAGAAAAGCAGAGAAAGACGAGACCGTGGGAGTGATGATCTTCACCACGATAGAGCCCGAAGCTCCAGACCTGGATCCTGTAGAAGTGTGAGTTTGATCAAAATGTGCTTGATCAGCATGTTCGCTGTGTGCATTTCTGCATGTTAACAAGGTGTCCCTCATCCACAGCGAACAGAAATGTGAGCAGTTCAGCAGGTTTACCAAAGCCATGGATGATGGAGTGAAGGAAATCCTCACTGTGGGCAATGAGCACTGGAAGAGATGTACAGGCCGTATGTGTACACACACACACACACACTACACTGAAGCTAAATACATGCTTTACCCCACACAGGCCACACCTTCATTTTGTGCTGCAAATTACTGTTTATATTTAAGAATAGCTCATTATCTTGAATATTTTGCCAACTTATTAAAATGTACACAGTGTGTGTGTGTTCGTGTTTGTGTTTGTTCGTTCATGGCTTATTTCTTTCCCCCACCAGCTCTGCCAAAAGAGTACCAGAGAATCGGCAAAGCCTTCCAAAACCTCTCCTCTGTGTTCACCAGCAGCGGATACCAAGGTACAACAATTAATACAAATATGTCAGGTTCTGTTCTGAGCGCCTCAGATGTAGATCAGTCGTGTCTTCTTCTTTCTCTACCGTCGCTGTCTGTCATCATACTTACAAGAGATCGCTGCAATCATCGTAACGATCAGCAGCGCTGCAGATTTGCTTCGCAGTCATGTGGAAATCTGTTCTGAAACAAATTGGCACACACGCCCTTAAGAAACGTGATTATGACATATTTGAATTGCGTTTTCTGCCGTAGGAGAGTCAACCCTGACTGATGCCATGACAGCAGCAGGGAAGACATATGAGGAGATTGCTCAGATGGTGGCAGAGCAGGTGAGTGCAGTAAACGGTGTAATGTTACTGTTACAGTTCACAGGTACTGACAATTGATTTAGACCCTAAAAATCAATTTATTTCTTATCCAAACAGGCCTCACTGTTCACGTCTTGATTTTAAACACATTTCTTCTAACAGCCCATTGGAGCAGGTCAAAAGTTTATTTTTGACTCCTTTATCAACCACATCAGTTTCAGTTCACTAGTAATTTACAACAAATCACATGTGTCTGAACATTTCCTGCTTTCTAGTTGTGGCTTTTTTGGTCCTTTTATCACAGCATCCTGCTGGTTCAGTTCCATATCTGAGAAGGAAAAGACAAAGGACAAACCTAGTTTCTAGTATTTCATAAATCCAGTTTTGACCTTTGACTTAAAGGTTTATTTTCTGACCATTCTGTGTAGTTTGTTAAGAGTGGTGGTGTGTAATAAAATCAAATTCGGGCCTTTTTTTTTTTTTTTTTAAATGTCCCAGCCGCAACCAGAGGGAGGAATCATCTGGTAAGCCTGTGCTGCTCCAGACACATTTTGTAGTATTAATGGCTTTAGTTTAGTGTTTAGCTGTGATACAATTTAGCGCTAGAGAATGCAATTGTTTCGACGTGGATTCATCTCGAAAGTCAAAACAAGGCAGTGTATCTGTTGCCTTGAACCATGGAGGCTGGATGTAGCTTTCACTTAATAAATTCAAGGATAAGGGAAGAATGTAGGTGTATTTTATAGCTAAATATTCTACAGGATGAATTAGATGAATATATTTTCCGTTTTTATTATTCTATTGGTGTTTTGTATTCCCATGTCTTAGCCTACACGATGTGCAGCTGAATCGATGGTCTCTTACTGAGAATCTCCATCATTTTAACTACACTGAGTGTTCCCTTTCTACCTTCCTGTGTTCTTGTCAGTTATTTCCTGTTTTAGATTCACAATTTTAGGTTGTTGTGAGAGGGTCTCGTTTTTTGTCCCCTTGAATTTATCTTCTTATCTGTGTTGTTCCCTTTACAGCCCAGGAAAGACCTTCACTTCCTCATGGAGACCAACAATGAATATAAAGGTCTGCTCGGATGCTTCCCGGACACCATTGGAGTCCATAAGGTACAGCAGCTCCCGTTCCAAGGGAAACGGGGGGGGGGGCTATTAATACAAATGTCACTGGGAGGGAGGTTGATGACTTTCTGAACTCTTAATGATGTCAGTTGCATTTCAGGAAACGTCGATTTCAATGTTTTTAGAGCCTTATTATCACTAGGGACAAAAAATGAGGAGATCTCCGCCACTGTTGGCGTTCTGAGCTTCTTTATAAGTTTTTGAAGGGAAAACTAATTCTGCTCGAGAAGCGGCAACAAATGTAGTTATAGTTTTTATAACTAAGATAATAATTTTTCCTTTTTCTCTGATTCAAATTCCATCTCCACATCCGGATGCAGATGCAATAAATTATTGTCTCTGTCCACAAAACCGAAAAAAAAATGACTACCATGTTTTTGTTTGCTTATTTAAAATAATTACAGGCAGCCATTGAGAAGGTGAAGGAAGGCGACAAGTTGGTGGCCACCAGTAAAATTACCCCTCAGGACAAAGTCACCATGGCTAAACGAGTCAGCACCATGTCTTACACATTGCAAGGTACCACGTGGACTCACGCAGGCACATTAAAGCGGTGGAGTTTATCATGGTCCTGTTGTCTGATTCAAGCGTCCCCCCCCTTTTTTTTCCCTGCCTCAGCTGAGATGAACCACTTCCATAGCAACCGTATCTATGACTACAACAGGGTTATGCAGTTGTACCTGGAGGAGCAAGTCAAGTTTTACGAGACGGTAAAGGCATTTATATCGACCATCTATCAGAGCGAACTGGAGTCTGTAACAGTCTGGTTGTTTTTATGGCCTTATTATGCTGAGATACTAGGCCATCACATGACCCTCTCTGCGCTTTTTATTTACGCAATTCTTTTTTCTTCTTTTAAACCCACAGATTGCTGCAAAGCTCAGACAAGCACACAGTCAGTTCACTACCATGTGAAGGCAACAGCTGGCCGTCTCGCACTACAAGACAAGAAGCGTTAAAACCAGCTCAACATCCAAAATATTCTCGCTTATACCGCCTTCTTTTCCCCCCCTTTTAATTTAAATTTCACCTCTTCCTCTCGCTCTTATCTCATCTCTTTCTTTCTGTTCATGCAGTCCCAGCTCCTAGTGTTACTTTAGCCCGCTGCTCTCAGAGGTTTATGAAGAGTCATGAAATGTGTGCGACAGTTGAAAAAGGCTCCGAAACAGAGCATTGATAGCAGATTAAAATGCACACACACCCCTTTCCTCTGTCCAAGGTCCCCAGCTTGTGTCACAGGAAGTAAACAGCTTGTGTCCATGAATTGGCTTGTTGCAGGAGTCAAAGCCCAGAGTTTCTCTGATGTGATGAATGAATGTTTGTTCAGCCATGAGCACAAACATACCTGTAGCCACATTGTACTTTAAAGCAATCCTCTACAATTCTTCAAATAGTATTCCATGTCAAAAAAAGAAAGGATCTACACTAATTTTTAGCCCCTGTCAGGGACAGATGGAGTTTTGATGTCTAAATGCATCACAGACATCAAATCAGAGCTTTACAGTAGCATTGGCCACCTTTGGGTGCATTATAACTTTCCCAGCTATCAAGACAGGCCTTAACATTATCGGTAATGGGAGTGGAGTGTCACTTTTTGAGAACGCAAGTCTTAGAGGATTTGGCAAAGACAGAGTGTGTCCTCTGTATGTCAACTGCTGGCTGTGCCTAGCCTTCTTTCATCCTGCACTTCCTCAAAAGCTAACAGGAAGCCCCACCCCCTCCCTATCCTTCCCGCCCGCCTTCCCCCTTTGACGGGAAAAAAAACTCTATTTAGTTGCCCCCCTCGGCTTGCGTACCATGACATTTCAGTTTACATTTCAGAAAAGAAGTGCTCATTCTTTTTAAACATTCTATGTTAAAGCCAAAAGTCAATGACTAAATACTAAGTTTTTCCTTAGAAAAAAAAAACTATTTCTCTCACCCAGTTCTCCTGAAGGATATTTGTCCGTTTTTCGAACAGATTTTGGTGTTTTTATATGAAGGTGTCGACTGTAAGAATCTGTACTATATAAGAAGAGTTTGGGACGGAGCCATGGATTATGTCGTTTATGCAGTTTTGTTTTTTTGCTTTTCACCGCTCAGTTTTCAATCAGTTTCTAATCTTGTTCACCCTTTGTTTTCCTATCACTTGATACATGAAAAATCTAGATATATATACAGTATATATTCTATTGAACCTATCAGGTGCTTCTTGTCCTTGAGATACTATTTTATGTATAGAAGTATTTGCAATACCATGTAACTCAGAAAGAGGAGCAAAATTTCTGTTTGATTTATTAAACAATGATTTGTACTCATTGAGAGTTTATTTGTTTCGATGCGTGTGTGTTTGAAAAAGACACTTTGTCTTGTTCTCTGTATGGTTCAAATTGTACAGCACACTACGCACTCTCTGATCCACTCACAGTAAAGCCCTTATTCGCTCGAGCAGATTCTTGCGTAGAGATGGATAGGAATGAGAATGAGTCGGCAGCCTGTGCGAAGGGTCAAAGAGTGTGTTTGTGCAGTCTCGTAGTGGAGGAAGTGAAAGAGCCCTTTTACCCCACAGTCGCCTCTCGCTGCCATCAGGTGCAGCTGCATGTGTAGCCCACATAAAGTCGCGTGGCGAGGACAACTTAAAACACTAGACACTATAATGTCTTTCAGTTACTTTCATTTTTGTACTGTTGTGTTCAACGTTGGCTGCGTTACTTTCAGGCAAGACATGATGTGGATTGCATCACTGTTCAAATTTCATCTGCAATAAACACTGCTCTCATACAGTACATATAACTCTTGTAAAGCAATGGTCATTTTTATTTTTCCGGTTGAATAAGAGTGCAATGATTGCAACCCTGCAGCCTGTTTTATATATCACTTCCCTTTTGGTGTAAACCCCTCTGGGGAAGAATGTAAATAGCACTAAGTGTGCAACAAAAAACCTTCAAGTTCAAGCTCTTTATGAATTAGTGTCATCTGTGATACATGGTGTATACCATGTTTATTGTACAGTACATATGTATATACAGTCCAATAACATTTTGGGGTCATATCAAATACATTTCATAATTTTTTTATATCATGACTTAATTCAGTAACAGCATTAATACATTTGATATTTTAAAACAGGTTCACTCAAGGAATTGAATTTAGATTGGGCTGTAATTTAAAATTATGAAAATAGGGTAAGAGAGTAATATTAAATAGTCATTTTCTATACCTGCTTATTGCTCATAAGCCTATCCCAGCGCATTACGGCGAGAGGCAGGGATACACCCCAGATGGTCGCCAGCCAATCGTGGGGCACACACACCATTCACTCACACACTCACCTATGGGCAATTTAGAGTCGCCAATTAACCTCAGAATGTTTTTGGACTGTGGGAGGAAGCCGGAGTACCCGGTGAAAACCCACGCAGACATGGGGAAAACATGCAAATTTGAACCTGCGACCTTCTTGCTATGAGGCAACAGCGCTAACCCCTGCTCCACCATGTTGCCCAATATTAAATAGTATATGCAATAAGTGCACCATATGCAGTCTCACATCGCTCTCTCAACCAACACACCACACACGTGACTTTGTTTCTTTGTTTTGGCTAAGAGTGCTAACAGTGTCAAATGTCAAGAGTATCAAACTACAGGTACAAAATAGAAGTACAAAATAAGGAAGAGCTCACTTCCCATGCCACAGACATGAAAAATGTCCAGAACTAACTTCTCACAAATTAGTGAAAATTGTCCATGTCCCGATTGGAACTCTGCAGTAAGTTTGTGTTTCCAAAGATATGCAGTGGAAAATCGATGGAATATTGAGCAGGTATCAGCCACATCTGCAAATGCGCAGTTCGAAAGAAAGCAGAAGCGATGCCATTTCCAGAGGTTACGCTGTACTGGGTGTATTCACCCCCAAAAATTAAAAAAAAAAAAAAAAACTCAATCACATTCGTTTCCTCCTCCATGATGGGCTCTAAGAACAAAGAGATCATTGGATGCCTCTATCACTATGATTTTCCGTCGAGATGCCTGTGTCATCCCTATTGCCACGATTCAGTTCCTGTGGCCTAACCGTCGTCACGGGTGACGGCGGTTCAGGGAGACAAACGTGTTCGGAAGGTGCGTGGGCGGATCATCATGCTGACTCTGCGTAAGGAGTAATAGTCAGAACCTCTCCACGAGTACCAAACAATGCCGTCAGGGCCCAGGGGCCCCTGGCCTTTAGGGGTGTAATGGCCTCCCTGTGGAACAAAGAAGTAGTAAACACTTGTGTCTTAAATAGTGTAAAGTGATGGGTAATCTGTGTTCCCTTACCCTGTAGTAGACGCCGTTAAGGTTGGCATAGAAGCACTGGTTGTACCACCACCCGCCGTGTGAGATCTCAGCACAGATGTTGCCACTGTCCGGCGTACTGAAGCCCTGTTTGTCATGGTACCAGCTGAAAGAGTCCTGCGCTGTGCCACTGAAGCCTGACACATGGAGACGGTACTGATGCGCCTCATCTTCCAAACTGCACGCAAGCACAGAGGAGCAGGTGGCCGTGCATATTTTTGCAAGCATCTTCAATTTGGTATGTGTGATTTCTCATTTGTGCTTGACACTGACCTGAAGCTCTGGTAGAGGGCGTGTTTGTGCTTGTTGCTCCAGTCCTCCAAGTTGATGCGGAGTCTGTAGTCCCCCTGCGTGCTCAGCTCATGTATGTGATCATTACCCAGCCAGAACTCCGAGTGCAGATCCCCAAAGCCGTCCCTGTATTCCCTCCATGTGCGGTCGAAGCTCACCGAGCCGTCCACCCGCCGCTGGATCACGGTCCAGCCGCCGCCTGAGGCACAAAGAAGGCATCACACTGGAGACAAAGCACACTAATGTATCTGTTTTCTGGTGCTTTGGGACTTACGAAAGTTGGAACACTTGTGCAATGTATCCTAAGTATAGCCCGTGTTACTCACCATCTGTGTCCATGTCACAATAGACCTCCACAGCCATGCCAGCAAAGGCAGGAACCACAGTGTAGAGGCCTGATCTTCTCACTCCATTGTAGTAAATGGACGCACAGTCTATGGGGCAGTTTCTCACATGTTGAATCTCTGAGGGAGTAAAAAGTGAGACAGGGATTCAGTAGGATGAAATCAACGAGGGGGTTTGGCGCCCTCTGCTGGAAGATCATGACACTTTATTTTCTCAGCATGTGTA
Organism: Lepturacanthus savala; assembly: GCA_030544235.1. Classification (NCBI taxonomy): domain Eukaryota; kingdom Metazoa; phylum Chordata; class Actinopteri; order Scombriformes; family Trichiuridae; genus Lepturacanthus; species Lepturacanthus savala. The sequence continues at coordinate 9,570,315 of CM060477.1, read as the reverse complement.
CCTGGGTGTAGGGCTTCTTGAGCGTTCATAAGAGGGTTGGGACGAACCATGTTGATCAAGCACCCGGGACTTACTTTCTCCACCAAAAGTGTCAGATTATGGACTTGGTTCTAAAGATAGTCAAACAGTCAACATGTCAAGAACTGTGCAAAAGTGTAACCCTGAAACAGTATATGGCCATTCTGCCAAATCAGTGTCATTTCTATGTTGTCATTCATTCATTTTCTATACCAGCCTTTTCCTTTTTAGGGTCACATGGGTCTGCTGGAGCCAGTCCCAGTGTACTTAGGGCAAGAAGGAGAGATACACCCCAGGCAGTTGCCAGCCTATCCTGAGCCACACACACACACCATTCACTCAAACCTATGGGGAATTTACAGTCTCCAATTAACTTAAGCATGTCTTTGGACTGTGGGAGGAAGCCGGAGAGAACCCACACAGACACAGGGAAAAGATGCAAGCTCTAGACAGAAGGACCCAGCCCAAGATCTGTAACCTGTGACCTTTTTGCTGTGAGGCAACAGCGCTATCCACGGTGTAATTTTTCAAAATTAAATCCCATTCTTTATCTTCTTATTCAGCACTATCTAATAGCAATAATATTTAACTATTAAAAACGTGTAACAGGCAATCTTAGGCCATTTTATTTAATTATTTATTTTTTTAAAGGTTTGACATCGAAATACTTCATATGAGTAACAGGTTTGTACTTAAACCGCAGATTCTACAAATAATGTGGCTGTCGCCATGTTTTTCTTTTAGCCAATAGTGTTTCTCCTGATCTCTCCTGGGACCACATATGGACGAGAGTCCAAATATGGTCAGAGGGAGGCAACAACATGCTCTGTTGACCTCTTTGCTCTCTTTTTGTCTGCAGACTCTGAGCTCGATTGTGTTCTCTGTGTAAGAGTCCATGGACACTTTGTTTGATAATATAATGTGTTGCATATTAATTCATGCAATGATCTGGGGACAGAAAAGGCAGAGATTTTCATGGAATGGCTCAAAAGTGAAACAGAGTCAGTCGTGCTGGTATATTGCAGCATACCTGGAGGTCTAGGATCAGAGTGCCCTGTAGGTGCAGCAGGGTGGTGGCTTCAGCAAAGTGCACCTCTAACTCGTGAAAACGATCTTCCAAGGAGCTGTTCAAGTGGATCCTCTCCTCACTCTGCGCATTAAAACCCAGAAACACCCATAAGACATTGTGTAGGCAGCAGCTGAGATGCCTGGCAGAAAACCCACCAAACGAAAACAAATTTCAAGTTTTCTGTCCTGTATTTAAAGTAGGTTGCATCTTTACAAGTGTAAATTTCTTCTCAATTCCTATTTACATGACTTAAGAAAACAGGATCGGTACAAGATCTTGGTTTTCCGTAAAATAAATCTTAGCCTAAGCGATCACTCAATTTATCTAGTTTTTCCTCCGTTATATACATACATTAAAGCTCAAATGTGCAACGACTGCTGGCGTTATCAAGGCAAAAAGGCCGAGCCCTCTCGTTAAACTTATACCTAGCTATTCCTAGCCTGGACAGGGAGGATAACACTAACTCCCATTACCACCAACCCTGAAGCCCTCTCCCCTGCCTAGTGCTAATGTACATTACACACACACACACACAGACACACACACAGACACACAAAATACATTAACCCTGGCAACTATCCATCCACCTGTGGCCACTGACAGCTGAGTCTGTTTGTGTAGGCTCATTGGCTGAGACACATGAGGCAACACATGGATGGTGGAGGCTAATCCTGTTAGTGGCTAAGGTCAAGGACATGCTAGGGGGAAGGTGGCTTGATGACCAGCCACCACTTTACAATGCAGAACATTACTGTTTCTTACACTAAAACACACTATAGAAGTGTTTTTTCCAAGAAAAAGTGCAGCAACCTTCACCTTTAAGAGCATTCTGAGGTACACGGCTTCTCAGTTTCAGGCAAATAGTGAAAGTACATATCCAATCAAATCATATTCATACTTGTTTCATAAAATATTTGTGTAGTGTGAACTGTCTTGACCAAAAGGCCCTGAGAAGAGTGATAATAAACAAAAAAAGTATATTCAATACCACATATAGGATACACAGAGGAGGAACAGAAGAAATTTACAATCCAAATGAGCAAAAACACATTCTATTGCATGCCTTTCGTAAGAGAAAGGATCTTTTCACACTGTCACAGCATCCGGTCGGTGTCCAGCTGAGACTAAAGGAAGTGCTCAAAGCGGTTGAAAGGATTGTTGCTGATAGTTGACCCAGGTCCGTTAAGTCGATACGGAAACGTCACCTGCAGCTCCAGGACTTTGATGCGATGGCGGTGGTTCCTCAGCTCCTCCTGCAGCTCAGAGATGGTCTCCTTCAAAGCCACGATCTGCTGTTTCCTCTCCTCGTTCTCGTGCAGCCAGTAGGACACTTCATCCGTGCAGCGAAACATATCCGGGCACCTCTGCTCGTCCAGCTGAGGCAGGGTCGCCACCAGCTGACACATCCCGTCCTCCAACACCTGTTTGATTAATGAGATTCGATTGCTGATTGCTTGACAATATAACCACGGTGCTGAATTCTGATTATGACTAATTTTAGATCATTCACTGTTTAAATTTTGAACGTTTTTCCCACATTTTCTTTCTCTGAAAAGAAGGTTTAATGAAGACGATAATTTTCAACCATTAAAGATTCAACCATACTGTTTATTTCATAGCTTTGCTGTAGCTAGTGATCACTTTAATATATCCTGATTAATGCCATTGTGGGAAAAGTTTCAAATCTTTATTGTCATATACATTTGCCCAAAACAGATTTCATCCAGAAGCCTTTTCACAATGGATTTTCCAGGAAGATATATAGAAGATACACTGTATATTCCATTCAGCTACAACTACTCTAACTGCACAATAATTATGTGACTGCATCTGGTTTTTAGTAGCTACAATATACTGTTGAACGACATCAGTTGATGCGCATTTGTCTCATTGACACATTCCAGACTGTATGATGACTTGATTAATTAAAAAAGTGATGCTTCGATTAGTTTAAATGTATCCTCCTCTTGTAGAATGCCTCTACACACTTCATTTGTTTGAATTCCCTTTGAGCCATAAAACTCTTTCAGTGCCGTGAATGCACTTGCAAGTGAAACATTAGTTCAGTCTTCTTCCATAGAGCGAAAAACACATCTCTGGAGTTGAAAGAACACTGAAAGGCAACCTGCAGAGCATCACTTTGTGTTCAGCCAGAGTGGCAACAGTAATCACCTGGTTAGTGTACTCTCCACACTGGGAACCTCCACCATTGCGCCGAGTGGTAGTGTTCAGGTTGTTCGCGTTTGCCTCTGGGAGCAAAACAATGAGGATACAGAGAGCAGAGCACACGCTCCAGCCGGGAGGGTTGGTTAAGGACAGGAGAGACATTGCTGCTGCTGTGTTACTTTGTCCCTGCCTTGTCAGCGACAGCGGGGGCGGGACTCAGGTGCTTCGCCATGTGAGGCTCTGCTGGCTCTCCCTACCAGCAGGAAAACAATGAAAGTGCCTCTATTATATTCATACAATAACGTTATCTAATAGCAGAGTCCTGCTTCTTTCTGTCCATCTCTGAAGCACGCACACACGAAAACACACACACATCTCTTTGCCTTTGTCTCAATACAATGAATAGGACATGAATTAAGGAAAGTGAGATTACTCAGTCTATCACATTACTGTAGTTTGTCCTCAGGTACCTAAATAAACACATACACACACGCATGCACACACACACACACGCACACATACACAGACAACAAGCTCAGACACGTCACCTGCCAACCTGATGTTCAGACGTCAACTAAGCTTAATTAGGAGACACAGCAGGTGATAGCCTCCAACAGACTGGAACCGTTCAGATAGTCCCAAACATTTTTTTTACTCGCTCAATCACTCAATAACTGGTAACAAAAGGGGATTTTGCAGCAAATGGTATTAGCAAGTTCCTCCAGAGAGACAGAACTGTGCACCTGTAGCACATGTGGAGGATGTGTTGCACTCACCACAGTCACAGACGACCTTTGAACCCGTTCCTGGCCCATTTCGGGCAGAGGGGTTCTGTCCATTTTCTTCTCTTCCTCCTCCTCCTCCTCCTCTGTAGCTCTACCCGTATCGCTTTCTTTCCCACTCGGTGTGCCTCGTGCTCATCTTCCGTCCCTCTCCTTCCCTCGCTCCTTCTCTTCCTCTCTCGGTGTAGACATCTTAGTCCCATAATCCACCTCTAATAGGATTCACGACTGAGGGATGGAGGGAGGCAAACAAACAGGAAAGTGATAATAAAATTATCGGGGGAAAGTGACATAGGGGAAAATGCTATTTCTTACTCACTAGAATTAATTATAGGTATTAGGCTAAAATTATATCCTTGTTTGTTTCAGTCAAATGACAATTGTACCCAATAATTATAAAGAATTGGACCTATTATTGGGATGAATAAACTGATTATGTTATAAAAATAAAGAGGGCGCAGTTTCAATTAGGAGAGTAAAACTATAACACTATAACAGTGTGTTTCTGGAGAACATATTGTAGGTATATTATATGTGTCACATACAGTGAATAAGCGTGTGATAATCCTGCTCAAAGCTAATGGTAATAAAGACTGAAGTGAGTGGGGGTATGAGGGGTGTTGATCCTATTACAGTGGCCAAGCTGCTCCGTCCATCTTTATGCTCGCCAATGTGACTAACACTCAACATACATAGTCTATTTGTTAGGAAGAAATCAAGTTTCTAAGCAAATACACTGTGCATAAACACTGCTCAAATCTGCTGTTTGCATATGACTGAGTATTTACTCTCTCACACTGTTTACAGTACATTATCTTCAAAGAGGCCCTGCAGAAAAGACCTGTCATGTTGTTTAATGGTTAAATTTACAATTACATTGTAAAAAAAAAAACAATAAATATAGATAAGATCCAATCTCTTAGAATTGTAAAACAACATTTTTAATTTGTCCTTCTGCTGTATGCAGGCATGAGAAACCATGTGTGTAAGGCCACATGGTGGCACCATGTAACAACTTAATTACCTGCTGACATTGACTTTAGTGATAAAGAGCTAAAAATAGGTGCTCAGGTATAGATTGCATATAAACAGAATGCGTGTTATTTTTAATAATATCATTATCAGGTTGGTGAAGGAAGGGTATATGTTCATTCCTGCTTGGTTTAGTAGCTTAGGTTAATTATTAAATTCTCACTGCTTCAATCGAAAACTATATACTGTATACAAAGTGTGTGTGACCACAAATGTCAAGTGAAATAATTGGAGGTGGGAGGAGGTAGATGGGTTGAGGCAGTTCAGGTGTGTGGGGTGTGTTCATGTGTGTGTCTGTGGGCATTTACAGTCCTTATGGCCCAGGGGAAGAAGCTGTTTGACAGTCTGCTGGTGTGGGATCTGATCGACCTGGACCGTCTTCTAGATGGCAGCAGGTCAAACAGGGGGTGGGCAGGATTCTGTGTATTGTATAATTCTATTCTATTCCATCCTGATGATCAATTTGATTCAATATTACAGCTTATCTCCATAAATCTTTTATATAATTATTTAAGCACACTTACAAATTTTCAGGTTGCTGCGTTGTTGATGGACTGCTTTTTATTTTTGATTGTGTGCTTTCTCTCTCACAAGCATATTCAGAAACAGAAAGGGCAACAGGCATATTGTGCAGGATCAATACCTGCTCATGCAGTTGTGTTTGAAGGTTAAATTATAATCAGAAATCACCATTTTAAATAGCATCTGGCAGCCTTAAGGTTCACAATTGTTCAAGTCTGTGTTAAATGGTACAGTGCCCGTATCAACTGTTTTGCTTGCCATAATCATTCTGTTGCCAGCTGCTAAAGAGATCCCTTCCTAATGCACCTCTAATGTAAATCATTTTGGACAAATCCACAGTCCAGTCCTTTATACAGTTCTGTGTAAATACATTCCGAAGTTTATCTTTAGCTAATGTATAGCGATAGCAAATTGATTTAGACAAATCAAGTTGACACACTGTTGAAATCTTGTATTACCTTTTCCCCTTACATAGAGATTGTGCCCAAAATGTAAACCTGCTGCTCCTGAGGTTAATTAATCATTTTGATCTTATTTGCCACTTCAGATAACCTTTCCGATGACGGCATGTCATCGCCAACGCGATGAAACACTGTTTGCTTTGAGTCTTTGCATTTTAAATGAGCTATCTTGATGAATTATTCATGACGCAAAATCAGTCGGGTAAACATTTGTCATGATACTAAGTGTTTTATCTCAGCATGTTGACATTGAGCTAAAAGCTGTTGGCTGAGTGAAGGCAGCATGGAGGACAAGGTGGCAGGAGAGGGGATGAGGGTCGGAGGGATTTCGTTTCTTGTGTTTGGAACATGATGCGCATGTGTTGCACAGTGAAAGAGTTCACATGCAAAAAAAAAAATTGAGTTTGAATTGACTGATCCAGCTCTCCTCCCCTGGCTAACAATACACAACCATTTGTTGAAAGGCTAACCGGTCCACAGTGTACCTAGAAACCAATCATGTGTCACAAAGGACCAAATGTCCATCCCTTAGGGTGAAATACCTGCTACTGAGGTACAGCAGCTGTTGCTCTACACCAACGTAGAGAGAAGGATTTTTTTTAAGGGTTAGACTCAGGATACAAGCCTTTGATCTGGCACAGCTGGCTTTGTACTGTATATTTTGAATGACACACGATTACACAAACCCTGTAATTCATGTAGCGCTCCAATATTTGCAGGGAATGGAAGGATGTATCTTATGGAAAAGTAGTATTGAAGTATTGAAAAAATGTGTGGACCCTGTTAGTAATTGGAATGAGGGGTCAAGAGGTCAAAGGTTTGATGACTATGGAAATGATGAATCAATGGGAATGGTGAATCATATCCTATGATTCCAAAATCCACAAAATTAATTCATTTGCAATTGGAGTTAAAATAGACTTCCACTCTTTGGTGTATCTTAGTGTCACAAAATTAGTTTAAAAACTCATAGATTTATGGGGCTGTAATTTAACAACAATTCACAATTACGATCCTGAAAATAAAATATGTAATTCTGTACTAGTTTCTTATCATTTGTTTATTTTTAGAAATTTCATTCTCCATGTATTGAGCTGTAAACATTTTTTTTTTTTACTTTTACATTTTTACTTTGAAAGCTAACCTGCTATATATTGGCAAAGGATACATTTGGATACATTAGCAAAATATTGGAATACATTGATCAGAGGCATTCTGATTGTAAAGGACCACACTAGTCCTTCTGTGTTTTGTTTTGTCAGAGTAAAATTGAAATTTGTCTTTTCATTACGTCCTTATTTAGGAAATCTAATTTTAATTTATTAAATAATGCTTCTATTTTTGTGTACTTAAAATAATTATTTATTTACTTGAATAATTATTGTGCTGTGTGTGAATCTTTGGATTAAATGAATTTTTGTCCTTTGAGTGACACCGTAGCTCCACAAGAGGGGGATGGGTAAAAGGTAAGCCAACAGGTGTTGGTAATGAGGAAGCTGTTTTGTTTGAGCCTGGGTTACAAAAGTTTGTTCTCCAGGCTCCAGCTTAACTCTGCTTCATTTGCACAAAAGGGACTGTGATGCTTGGTTAAGAAGAAAAGACTGAAAATTTAAGCATCCTTGGTCAGCGCAGTGAGGTATGTTTTATCTATTTGAAACATTGTATTATTGAGTTGTATTAGTGTGTATGTAATACTTTGAATGTTTTAATATTGATGTGTAAATCATGTTGTACCGTGTGACTTGTATGGTGACTTGTTCGTTGTTGTTTTTTTTATGTTTGTATACCCCGACAAACAGTTTTCACGGTGCCATGGTGAAACAAAAATAAAGGACACCTGACGCATCAGTCGAGACTCTCTTTGGGGATCCAAGGGTTGCTACAGTGAAAACTCAACGCTACATCTGGGTCATCTGCTGGGTCGTTCCTGCCGGCTTCACTTTAGAAGACAAAGCCTGCTGTGTGTTACCATCTTAAACAGAGACTTCAGATGCGGTGAGAGAACTCAAATAAAGGAATAATTCCTGATGAACTGAACTTTCTCTGCGCAGTCCTTCATCTGATCCAAGTGATGGGTATAATGACTTTGGTTGCAAATGAAGTTTGAGTTAAATGCTTGAGAAGATTTGGTTATCTGAAATGCTTGAAATGCTTAAAGTAAAGTGAATGTTAAATGGGTTTATTTCAAATGCAAATGTTCATGTTTATCTTTGTTTGAAACTACATGGTTAAGAGAAGCCTTTTTTACATTTTGAAGTTAAAGCAAACAAGCTCAGGCTCATTGAATGCAGTTTAAACAGCCTAATGATTTGTGATGGGTCGATTTCTTTCTTTCTCAGTGGTTTAATGTGAGGTGCAACAACACTTATTAAGACAGCTCCATTTTAGTTTATCACTTAAAAATAATTGCAATCACATAAAAATTCTAAATTAAAAATGTCAGTAACACAAGGAAAGGGTAAATCCATGGGTGAGAAAGATGTCTCTGAAGAACCTCCAGTAACAGAAGGAAAATCAGTTGGTGCACAAAAAGTGGTCTCTGGTACTCGTGAAAGGAAACTCACTGAAGGAGGCCAACAGATGCGTGAAGAACAAGCAAAAAAGCATGTAAAAGCATTCTTAAAATCCTATGACTCTTGGAAGAGGATAGCAAAAGAATGTAGAAAACGTCTAAAGCAATTCTGTTCAAAGGAGGATCTTGATAAAATAAATGAGTACATTCAAAGCGGATATGACCTCTTACATCAAAATTATGAGCCATTACAACGAAACTCAACTAAAACTCTTGATGTTGTGCGGAAAATGGATGCTTGTAATACACTGACAACAGAAATATGTGATATAGTGAGTAAACGAATGGAAGTGGGCATAACTCAAGACACCTTTAAATCAGAAGCTGAAAAACAAAGAGTGAGAATGATTTTAAACAGAGATGAATACAAATCTATCTTTGGTGGAACAAACACTGAAAGTGTCATCTCAGACGGACTTGAAGGATCAGATGAAGTGTCCATTTCCAACTCTCGGGCTTCCAGTAAAAGAGCAGATGCGGAAGCGGAGCTTGCAGCCAAACAAGAGCAAGCAAAGTCTATGGGGGAGATACAAGCTCAATGGAGTAAACTGACTAAACTGGAAAGTGAATGGAAACTTCATGAGTCACAGGTGATGGCCGAAATGAGGCAAAAACAAATGGAAGTTGAGTGGAAACTAGAGGAGGAGAAATCAAAGCTGAAAATGATGCAAGCAGATATGGATGTCAAGGTGGCTGCAGCTCGTGCTCGAACATATGAGAAATATGAAGGTGGAGTGGGAAATGAAGTGAGGGAGCGCCATGAATTAGCCCCTGTTGAAACCCCTCCAATTATGAATTCAAATCTAAATCGGCCCGTGAGTGCAGGAGCCACAGTGTCTCAATCACAGACACCATCACGGAGTGAAACGGCCGGACTGGCTGAAGCAATTGCAAGTTCACTAACCTTAAATCGCCTTCCTGTTCCTGAACCAGCTGTCTTCTCTGGTGATCCTCTGAAATTTGTTGACTTTAAGATGTCTTTCCTAACCCTAATTGGTAGAAAACCGATCCCTGCCAGAGAAAAGATGCTTTACCTGAAAAGCTACCTTACAGGAGAGGCACACCAAGCCGTGGAGGGATTCTTCTACCGCAGCTCCGAAGATGCATATGAGGGTGCCTGGGCAGTTTTAGAGGACCGCTATGGTAATCCATTTGTTGTACAAAAGGCATTCAGAGACAAACTAATGAAATGGCCTAAGATTAATTCAAATGATTCTTCTGCATTAAGAGGGTTTGCGGATTTCTTAAAAAGCTGTGCAGAAGCTATGCCTCATGTTAAAGGACTGGCCATACTGAATGATTGTGAGGAAAATCATAAGCTCTTGAAAAAGCTGCCAGATTGGGTTGTACGAAAATGGAGTAGGATTGCTGTAGAAGAGCTTGACAAATTTGGTGAATACCCAGCCTTCAAACACTTCGCTGAGTTTGTGATAAAAGAGGCCCGAATAGCCTGTAACCCCATAGCCTCTCCCTTCCTTCTGAATTCTAGAGCTCCAGATGAGAAGCTATCTAAGAGAACCAAGGCCTTTAGCACAAGTGCCCAGTTAAAAGAAACAATGTTATTTCCCAGGCCCAGGCTACCTTGCCTCATATGCAAAGAAGAATCGCACGGCATAGCCAAGTGTCCAGTGTTTGCTGCAAAGCCTATGGCAGATAAAAGGACATTCATACATCAAAATCAGCTTTGCTTTGGATGTTTACGTAAGGGCCACATCACAAAAGACTGTAGAACAAAGCACATCTGTGGAGTGTGTGGCCACCGCCATCCAACATGTTTGCATGATGAGAGAGTGAAAAAACCTGGGGAGGCCACAATGAAAGGTGTCACTTCCACAGAGGGGCAAGTATCTCAGGAGATCCATAAAGTCAACTCTCATACTGTCATTAGAGAGGCATCTGCCACTTCAAGCATTGTTCCTGTTTATTTGTCATCTGCGAATGAACCTGAAAAGGAAATTCTCACTTATGCTCTTCTTGATACACAGAGTGATTCAACCTTTGTCCTGGAAGATCTTGCCAGAGAGCTGAATGTAGCCACTCAACCACTACGGTTGAAACTAAGTACAATGACTGCTGTAGATACAGTTATACCTAGTCACAGTGTAGTTGGCCTGCAAGTTAGAAGCTTCTATAATGACAACCGCATTCTGTTACGCCAAGTTTATACACATGATTTCATCCCAGTTGACAAATCCTGTGTACCAACTAAATCTACAGCTTTACAATGGTCTCATCTTAAACACCTGGCACATGAGTTGCCATCACTTCAAGACTGTGATGTGGGCCTCCTAATAGGCTATGACTGTCCTTCAGCTTTAGCACCTCTAGAGGTCATCATTGGAAATGAGAATGAGCCATTCGCACAAAAGACTGAGTTAGGATGGAGCATTATAGGTGCAGCAAATCCACATCTGGACAGACAAGGAAGTCAGAGGTTCGTGCACAGAGTTGCTGTGAAGGAGATTGCCATGCCAACTGCTGCAGACATCCTGAGAGTTTTAGAGTCAGACTTCAGTGAGAGAAATTCAGAGTGCAAACTTGTCTCCCAAGATGATGTGCGCTTTATTGAGCTTCTTAGTGAAACCATCCGACAGAGGCCAGATGGCCATTTAGAAATGCCTCTCCCGTTCAAGGGCCAAAGTCCTCCCCTACTGCCAAATAATAAAAAACTGGCCACAATTCGTCTTCAGCACTTGAAAAGAAAGTTAAAAGCCAATCAGCAGTTCCATGATCATTATAAAACCTTTATGGAGGATGTGATCAGCAATGGTGATGCAGAGCTAGTTCCAGAGACAGCTGTTGGGGATGTCTGTTGGTATATACCTCACCATGGCATATACCACCCTAAGAAACCTGGCAAGTTAAGGGTGGTATTCGATTGCTCAGCTAAATATAAGGGCATCTCCCTCAATGACACCTTACTGACTGGCCCTGACCTCATTAACTCTCTGGTGGGAGTCCTCTGCCGTTTCAGAAAGGAAGCAGTAGCTATCATCTGCGATATTGAAAGGATGTTCCACCAATTCTTCGTCACACCTAAGAACCGCAGTTATTTGAGGTTTCTATGGTGGGAGCATGGAGACCTTGAAAATGACCCAAAGGAATATCAGATGGCTGTCCACCTTTTTGGTGCTGCATCTTCCCCAGGCTGTGCCAATTTCGGCTTGAAGTTCTTGGCCCAACAGTATGAGTCTGACTATCCCTCTGCAGCTGCCTTTGTTGCAAACAGCTTTTATGTTGATGATGGGCTTTTGAGTGTTCCCTCAATGAAAGAAGCCTCTGAATTGATCATTGAAGCCCAGCAATTGTGCAAAAAAGGGGGCTTAAGGCTCCACAAATTCAACTCAAATAAGAGAGAAGTTCTCAGCTGTGTAGATCCATCCGAGAGAGCCACAGGTGTTAAATGCCTGGACCTCACCCAAGAATCTGCCTCTGTGGAACATGCTCTGGGACTTCAGTGGTCAGTCAAAAGTGACCATTTCAGTTTTAATGTGAATGTAAAAGACAAGCCTGACACCCGCCGTGGCATTCTGTCCATAGTGGCCTCCTTGTACGACCCGCTGGGGTTTATGGCCCCATTTGTTCTGAGTGGCAAGTGCATCCTCCAGGAGCTCTGTCGCAGACATGTCCAGTGGGATGATCCACTTTCTGATGACTTGCGTCCACGGTGGGAGGAGTGGAAGGCTGGCCTTGAAGGGTTGAGAGAAGTCTCAATCCCCAGATGTTATCATCCACCCCAGTTTGGTAACATTGTGAGTGTCGAATTGCACCACTTTTCAGACGCTAGCAGTGTAGGATATGGTGCATGTTCTTACATTCGATACAAAAATGATCACGACAAAGTCCACTGCAGCCTCGTTATGGCTAAGGCTAGGGTTGCCCCCTCAAAGGTCACCAGCATTCCTCGTTTGGAACTTTCAGCTGCCGTGCTTGCATCCAGACTGAGCGTTTTGCTAAAATCAGAACTGAACATGGAAATTAATGATGAATTCTTCTGGACAGATTCTAAAGTCACTCTAGCATACATCAACAATGAGGCACGCAGGTTCCATGTGTTCGTTGCAAACCGTGTCCAGTCAATAAGGGAGAATACTAACCCAAGCCAATGGCATTATGTTGACACTGCAGAGAACCCAGCCGATCATGCCTCTAGGGGGCTTAGGGCATCTCAGATTCAATCCTCTAACTGGCTGTCTGGACCTGAGTTCCTGTGGGAAGAAGAGTTGCAACTTGAACCCTGCGAGTCCAATAACCTTCTGGTCGGTGACCCAGAAGTGAAGGCCATACAAGTGTTTACCTCAAGCACAAGCAAGTGCACAGACATGCTCGAGCGACTGTCTAGAGTATCATCCTGGACAACGCTCCTCAAGGTAGTGGCAAGAATTAAAAGACTTGCCTCTAGACAAAAGTATCGCTCAGATGTTGTGACTGTTGAAGAACGTGAAAATGCAGCCAAAATATTGATAAGCCTTGTCCAAAAGCAGTCATTCAGCAAAGAGATCAAAACACTTGAAATGGGGCACAGTCTTCCAAGTTCCAGTCCTCTCTTTCGGCTTGATCCAATTTTGAGGGAGGGCATACTCCACGTTGGTGGAAGATTGAAACATGCGTGTCTAAGTGAAGAGTTTTGTCATCCCATCATTGTGCCAAATAAGAGTCACATTACACAGCTTATTCTGTCACACTATCACTCTCAAGTATGCCATCAGGGCAGGAGTCAAACACAAATGGAGCTCAGAGCAAATGGATTCTGGATCCTTGGCTGCAGCACATTGGTCTCAAAGTTCATTTATAAGTGTGTGCAATGCCGAAAACTGAGGCGCCCTGTTGAAGAACAGCGGATGGCTGAGCTGCCCAAAGAACGCGTTGAGGAATCTGCTCCTTTTACAAATTGTGGGATGGATTGCTTTGGTCCATTTATCATTAAGAGAAACCGCAAGGAACATAAGAGGTATGGCTTGATACTCACTTGTCTTTATTCTCGAGCTGTGCATGTCGAGATGTTGGAAGATCTGTCCACTGATTCGTTTATCAATGCACTTAGGTGTTTCATCAGTCTAAGAGGAGCTGTGCGGCAACTCCACTGTGACCAGGGCAGAAATTTTGTAGGTGCCAAGAATGAATTAAAAGGAGCACTCAAACAGTGTGATCAGCAGGCCCTGGAAAATTTCCTGGCTGAGAAGCAATGTGAGTTTGTTTTCAGTGCTCCCTCAGCAAGTCATGCAGGTGGTGTTTGGGAGCGCCAAATACGCACCATACGAAATGTCCTGAATGCCACATTAACCCAAAGTGCAGGTAGGCTTGATGATTCCTCTCTGAGAACACTGTTTTATGAGGCCATGGCTATTGTCAACAGCCGCCCTCTGAGCACGGATGGAATAAACGACCCTAACTCTCTTGAGCCTTTAACACCCAACCATCTCATTCTAATGAAATCAAAATTGGCCCTTCCACCTCCCGGCAAGTTTGTTAAAGAGGATGTATATGGCACCAAAAGATGGCGACGAGTTCAGTATCTGATTGAGCAGTTCTGGAATCGATGGAGAAGAGAGTACTTGTCCAACATCTCCATACGACAAAAGTGGCATGTCCCCCGACGTAATCTCCAAGTGAATGATGTGGTCATCATCAAAGAAGAAATCCTCTCAAGGAACCAGTGGCAGTTGGCACGGGTGGTGGATACAACAGAAGATAGTGACGGATTGGTGCGAAGAGTTAAAGTGCAAGTGGGGACCCCGAGATCACTCAAAACTAATTCCCCATCCAAACCCTCAATCATAGAAAGACCAATACAAAAGCTAGTGTTGCTTCTTGAAAGTGAATAGGATAAATACTGAAGAGTACATACATACATATTACCTAACAGCTGACATCCATAACTCACTACTTGAACATGCATGTATTTTATGCTTACTTGCAACTGTTAGGGGTGGTGGCTGGTCTGTAGAAGAATTATGGGAATCATGTATATGTGTCAAGATGACATGATTGGTGGGAGTGTAAAGGACCACACTAGTCCTTCTGTGTTTTGTTTTGTCAGAGTAAAATTGAAATTTGTCTTTTCATTACGTCCTTATTTAGGAAATCTAATTTTAATTTATTAAATAATGCTTCTATTTTTGTGTACTTAAAATAATTATTTATTTACTTGAATAATTATTGTGCTGTGTGTGAATCTTTGGATTAAATGAATTTTTGTCCTTTGAGTGACACCGTAGCTCCACAAGAGGGGGATGGGTAAAAGGTAAGCCAACAGGTGTTGGTAATGAGGAAGCTGTTTTGTTTGAGCCTGGGTTACAAAAGTTTGTTCTCCAGGCTCCAGCTTAACTCTGCTTCATTTGCACAAAAGGGACTGTGATGCTTGGTTAAGAAGAAAAGACTGAAAATTTAAGCATCCTTGGTCAGCGCAGTGAGGTATGTTTTATCTATTTGAAACATTGTATTATTGAGTTGTATTAGTGTGTATGTAATACTTTGAATGTTTTAATATTGATGTGTAAATCATGTTGTACCGTGTGACTTGTATGGTGACTTGTTCGTTGTTTTTTTTTTTATGTTTGTATACCCCGACAAACAGTTTTCACGGTGCCATGGTGAAACAAAAATAAAGGACACCTGACGCATCAGTCGAGACTCTCTTTGGGGATCCAAGGGTTGCTACACTGATTAAACATTGTTTCTATTTTCCTTACAGTATAACATATTTCAGTATTAACCTATTTGACTTTAATTTTATTATTTTAATTTTTTTTTTTTAATTTCTAAGAATCTTCTCAGTAAATATTTAGGAAATTTATAAGGTATGCACCACATGTACTCTATGGTAAATTCAATTTTCTTGTCCATATTTTCATGAAATTCAACATCTCTTCAAACTATACTATGATGCTATGATACCAGATGTATTAAACGGTTCATTAACAGTCAAACCTAGGTGAATTCTGTTCTCTCATGAATGAATCACATATGATTCACACCTCTTTGGGGCAGCCTCATTACAGAAATAAACTGCTGCTTCCCTCTACTCTGACAGAGGTGAATAATGCAGTCAAGATGCACCGCTGTGACTGATAAGCAGATATTTTCTTGTGAGAAAAAAATGTGACAAGGCCCTTAGCAGCAATGTAGAAAGAAGGTGCTTTTGTCTACTGGACACAAGTATAATTCTGAAGTACTCAATATACAGGACATATATGTTAGCCTCCACACTTATATGGTCTTTTATTTGAAAATGCATCATATCTATAAAAGAAAACAGATGCATGCTCTCAATGGATGAATTGCTTTAAAGACCCACTAACACTGTGACCTACACACTCAACCATTTTCTTATTAGGTCGTTTTCCACAGCTCCCCTTTAAGACAAATCACAAGGGATGCCATTGGTTTGTAATGAATACAGTGAGCATCTCTGAATATGAATCTGTGAATCAGTCAAAATGAAAATAGACCTAAGTAAGTACAGATCACCTGTTCTGACAGATATGTACACCAGGCAGTAACTCAGCATCTCTCATGCGCTCTTATTTTCTGTGTAGATGCGTTCGCGCGCACACACACACACACACACACACACACACACACACACAAACACGCACACACACAAGCTGCCAGTGTTTTCAAGGTCTAGCTTAAGGCTTTTCAGCTGCAATACATTTGAGGAGACACTGGAACTAATCTGTCCTATTCATCATTATGTGACTTGGTATCATGTATCATGTCAACCTTATTGCCTGCATGCACCAAAGGGACATGCAAGGCTTACAGATTATTAAAGTAAAAGGAAGAAACAGCCAGTCTTTGATCATAACAGCTTCAGAGATCATCTTCTTACAGTTGTAGTTCACTAGAACTAGAGCAATACATAATAATAATAATAATAATAAATAATAATAATGAATGAATTGATTTAACTGAGGCAGACTATTCCAGAGTTTTGGGAGAGAGTTTTGAGCCACATGATCAAAGGGACTTTGCAGGCATATCAAACCCATATCAGATAATCAATAAATTCTATGTTACACAGGTAACCAATGCAACGATTTTAAAATTGTTGATTTTGAATACATGCTGCTGTGTTCTGCATGAACCGCCGTAACTGTTACTTAAACACATTAATCAGGAGAGCGTGGCAATCATAGATATATATATATATAGAACACTAGATGACTCACCAATCGCTGCTGCCCAATGACACGGCGTCCGCACACGACCGCCATCTTGTGCCAGTCCACTTGATCCATTGGAGAATTAGACCTATGGTGGATATAGCAAAGGAATAAGCAAAACTGTTTGGTTTGTTATGAACATTGTTAATGTAGTTATGGCACTATGTAATTATAATTGTGAATCATTATAATCTTAGACTTTCATATAAAGTAACACTATGCAGATATTTAAACTCATAGACTCATACACACACAAAACCTTCACATAAGCAAAAGTAGAGATACCATGAAGCGAACCGCTTTATTACAACGAATTACATTGCAGCGACAATCAAATGAAAAGCTGCAATTTCAAATTATTAGTCATCCTGTATCATAGCTATGGCAATATCATGTGTAACAAACCAAACCGTTTGGAAATCAGTCAAAATTTCTGCGAGTTATGAGTATTGTACTGTCTGTTGCTGCCACTGAGGTACGTCGGCCTGTAGCCCAATCTGCCCTTTTGGTTGCATTAGTCAAGCCTAATAGAGATAAAAGCATTAATTATCTCTGTCTGTCTGGGACAGAAACACTCTGACTCTGGCAATATCCTTTAATTGGTAAAAAGACACTTTAGTCACATTTCTAATGTGACATTAAAAATTCATTAAAGAGTCAATGGTGACACAGAGTTTGTTGACGGGTTCCTTGATGTTTAGTGTGCAAGATTTAAAATGAACAGAACGTTTTTACTTCTCAGATTTTGCTTCATGACCAGGATCTCAGTTTGTCGTGATTTAGCTGTAGGAAGTTCTGAGTCATCCACAGACATTAATGAAGGCCCTGCACATTAGCAAACCTGTAGAGGGGGCATCTGATTGGCAGGGGCGGGCCTATCCCTAAAACCCCTAATAAGCAGCAACTGTAGCAAAATGATGGGAAGAACACCAGTTGCAGCAATTACATTTTCTTCCAGCTTCACTCAGGACTTGAATGCAGAGAGACATTTTATCTATTTTTATGGACATAAGGACACACAGGAGTTGGCAGACAAGAAGAAGACAATCACATTGTGAACACATGGACATGCCTCTGTTAAGCACCTGCTTAATAAAAATGCTATTAAAACTACTGACCAGCACTCCCAGTCTTATTAGCACCTCCACAAACTTGTCAAGATGGAGATAGCAGAAGTTAGAGATGACACAACAAACTAATTTATGTTGTTCTTATGAAGAAGTTTATTAATGAACGTGGTTTAAAAAGGTGCCTGTGAACAACGGGTGGTTATTTGTTGTTTTGAACTTCCTCTGCTAAACAATTCAAAAACGCTTTTCTTAAAATGTGGAGGGGATGCTCCACCAGCACAGGTGGAACATTTTAACTCACTAACAGCTTTCTTGATTATTTCTAACTCCACTGATGTTTAAAAAAAAGGAAATGGTGCACTCAAAGTTTGTCCAGCTTTTAGTAGTTTTCATTCTGATGGCTTTTCAATCTGAAGGCTGCAATCTTATCTCTAAAACAAGCAGAAAATGCATTGCATTTAGTGATCTGAGACCTAATCTATTATTTTTTTAACCAACCTCAAACGCATCATCTTGCTTCCCCTCCCTAAACATAGATAGATGTAACAGGATTCACATTATATTCATCCAGTGCCTCTGAATGATATCTTAGGTAAACCTAGGGGATTTTCCTTCCTCTGCAGCAGGTGCTAATTACCTTCTGAAACATCTCCTGATCTCATTTGCGAGTCATCAAACATATCATTGCTTCTGTCAGATTACTTTGCCCGAGGATGGACTTACAGTAACCTACCCTTCCACACTGCAGCATGGAATAAACTCTATTAGTCTTCTAATTGATCTTTCAAACCAATCAAACTTAATCAGAATGGACATGTTCATCTGTCACAATGTCAAGGCGATATAATACCATACAATTCCTGTTTCCTGCCATATTCCTGTGACTAATTATAATCATCAACCACCAACCTATTGTGTGGTTCACGTGCTAACAAACGTGTCAAACACCTACAAACTCCAGGTTTAGAGCAGCAGGTTTAGAGTAACATTTCTATTTATTTGGACTGGAGTTAAATCCGATATTCGCTTTCACCTCTGGTTTGGTCTCCACCAACAATATTTGTCTCTTTAACAGCCAAATGTTTCACGTTCACCAGCTAGTTTCCAGGTTTATTTTTCTGTTAACTAGTGCTAATACAATGGTAGTTAGAGCTTTTTTGTTGTTGCTGAAAACAGGTGCGTGCTGCTGCAGGTGAGGAAGAGTCAAAACAGTAACGTCGCAAAAATCGCTGAAAAATGCTGCAATCCATTAAGAGGGGAACTTTAGAAACGGGTTTTATTATTCGAGACATTATTACTATGAGTAACTGCTCCTACATAGAAACAGACAGATTCCTCACAAACCCAGTAAATCTCCATCCCGCTGTAACCTTTCCAACACTAGCCTCTTCTAGTTCTGTTTGTGTCTCTTGAGGACTCACCAGGCTCATCTTGTACTTCACAGATCAGAAACAGACTTTCACACCTACATAAATGC
This sequence comes from Lepturacanthus savala, assembly GCA_030544235.1. NCBI lineage: Eukaryota > Metazoa > Chordata > Actinopteri > Scombriformes > Trichiuridae > Lepturacanthus > Lepturacanthus savala. The sequence continues at coordinate 9,550,978 of CM060477.1, read as the reverse complement.
TCCTCCTTGAACTGCCAGAGCAAAAAGAGTGTGTGTGTGTGTGTGTGTGTGTGTTTCCAGCATGTGTGTATGTGCTACACAGAATAGAGACAAGCAGGATCTTTAGTAGAACCGTGTAATTATTTTTTGCATTATTTTTTATGTCAGCACATCCTTGTCACAAACTCCATTTGTATAAGTACACTCACCCTTACGTTATCAAATACCCTTTTACTAAAATATGCACAGAGGACATTCAGGCCTGTAGAGTGATTGCAGAAAAACGTGGTTGAAATTCTGTACAGACATAATTCCTTGATGAATAGAAAATGCAATAATCTATTATGAGAGAGGGATACCAGTCAAAGCCAAACCACTCAGTGTGAAACAGGCGGATCGAATCCCTTAAATAATTAAAGCTTGTTGGGGTGTTGTATTGAACTCAATGTTTTCGTTGTGAGTTTGAAGGGTACATTTGAAATCAGAGAAAAAAATGAAACCAAACAAACCCACAAAATTCTTGGTAAAATATAAATATATTCAGTGCTGAAAAATGTAGATATATTGAATCTGATCTGACATCAGACATTTCCCTAAAATTCTACATAGCAGACAAAGATGGAAATTCACTAAGAAAAGAGAATAGCGGGGACTTTTGGAATATTTCAGTTTTAATCAATTTTTTCCTTCAATAAAGCAATTTCATTGCACATTCATGCACTAAAAAAACTTTAATCCTCAAGTAAATCAGAAAACTTTTACGAAATAAAAGCAGTTCACCTGCTCGTTTTTCACTCACAGTTGTTCATGATGTTGTGTCTGTACAGCCTTGCATTTTCATCTGTCATACATCAACACATAAAAAGATATTGATTTTCGTGGCTGACATACCTTTTATTCAGCAGTTGCGGCAGATAAAAAGTTTGTCTCAGCAGATTCTCAGTCGTCTATTAAGGTGCAAACACAACAATAATAAGCTGCTCAGAGAAGCAAATTGAAAAACAATATGAATACAACCACACTTTTATTTTTTGAATAATTTATTTTTTATTTTATTCTGGCTGATTTTAACATCCACAATTTGATGAAGGCAACAAACTTAATGAATCAGCAACACAAAAACAAAAGAAAAACCCAAGTTTCTTGCTTTCTGGACTCTCTGGTTTGCTATAAATGAGGTCATTATAAATTCCCCAATAGAACACAGTAGCTTCTTTTTATTTTGGGTGATATTTTATTTTATTTAAAATGCTAAATAATGATGAAGAACTCATGAAGAAATGAGGGATTATTTAGTAAACTCTCGGTAAAATGAAGCACTTTACTCGAGGGCCACACATAGAGTAACATGCTTAATGAATGAGTCGTTACTAATTATGTGCCACTTAGTACCTGCTTCAGAGTTAATCAGGAACAAATCATGAATAAAGTGGTCAGTATGTCAATTCAAAGATACGTATAAACAAAGCATTACCTAATGATCCATTATAACATGCCTTTCTATATATAATATACTATATTGTACTAAATTCAGGGTTAAGTCAAGTCAATTTTATTTGTATAGCCCAAAATCATACACTGCAGCAACGTAGATATATAAAATCCCTATAAACCCTTTACTGGGGAAAAATCTAGGTGAGAAACTGCAAATCGAGAACTAATTATCAGGTAATTCCTGATCCGTTCCTCACAGGCTCAGATGATCCTGTAACATCCACATTCACAGCATGCGGCTCCTCTCCAGCAGAATTAAATGCAGAGTGAATTTTTTATGAACGTGGAGTCCCTCTCTGTTCCTCCTCCCACCACGCTGATGACGTTAAACGGGACGTTGGCTTTCCATCAGTCGCGCTATCCGTCTTGACTGGTTTGCCTCTCGTCTGCGCTTCTCATGATTGAACAGAGGAGATCGATCACAGCAGAGCCGCCCATTAAGGGCCGCTGATGGTGGAGCACGAGGGGCGGGAGGAAGGGCGAGTGCAGACTGCAATGTTCACAGGCGCATACAATGGGAAACCCAGATAATAGATGTAATTCTCTGTTCAAGACTGCATCTTCTATCTTGTACTATTTTACAGGGCCACTCTGAGCTGATTTGATCTCATCATGTGTTGCTGTCTTGGTTCTTGAAGGAAATCACTAAACTGTGTTGCTAACAGTGTGTTTTGTCCACTTTTTCTTATATTCTTCAGCTGGACCATGAGTCATGACAGTGACCCACACTTGAGTTTCATGCAATCAATCATCAAGTATCTGTACATATTCTGAATGAAAACGCTAAATCACATAGTGAAGGTGCTTAATCACACTTCAGTGTTTTCTATGTTGAATTAAAGCAGCTGTATTAACACCAATAGATTGTCTGAGGAAAGTACTGCAAAGCTTCCTTCCACATTCCAAAAACATGCTGAGGTTAATTGGAGACTCTAAATTGCCCACAGGTGTGAGTGTGTGAGTGAATGGTGTGTGTGCCCCACGATTGGCTGGCGACCATCTGGGGTGTATCCCTGCCTCTCGCCGTAACGCGCTGGGATAGGCTCCAGCAGACCATGTGACCCTAATGAGGAATAAGCAGGTATAGAAAATTACTGACTGACTGAAGTACTGCAAAGCTGCATTGCTCATGCAGCTATAAGTACATGATCTCTCACAGGCTTCCCACATACAATTGTGTTTCATGTTATACCACCTTCAATTTTCTAATACTGGCCGGTCTCACTATGGGGGGAGGGCTCTAATACAGGCCGGGGCTATTATTGGTCTCTAATACAGGCTGGGGCTATTATTAGAATCAACATTTTTATATGTCTAATCGAATGCAGAAATATACAGACGAGACTGTTTAGAACAGTAGAAAGCACCACCAGAGCACTTAAACTATCAAGCCATGGCTACGACGGCCTGGTCATGTGACAAGTACAGTGGCTGACAGGGGCAAACGGGCTCCAAACAGCAAATCACCAGTAGGCTAACGTTGTTTACCATGGCAGCCGCAGAGCTTGTTGTACAGGCTGGCGTGAGTGATGAGGAGATTACAGGGAGAGATGAAGAGGAGGAGGAAACAGGAGTAGCAGAAGTAAAAAGAAATTTAGTTTTTTTTTTTTTGGTAAGATATCTAAACCAGTAAGTTGCCCTTTGCTGACACAAGATAGATACCAGTACATTGAGAAAACAGGCAATATTATATACTACCTTGTTTCTTCTTTTGCTCCTTCATATATTGTTCTGTCTTTATATATTTGACAAGAAAAGGGATTTGTACTATGCATAGCTTCCCAAATGAATGTATAGATAATTTATAAGAGGTGAGAATATGCATGAAAGGTAAATACTAACTATGCACCAACTATACACACAAGTCCATCCAAAGATCCAAAGATACATACACAGCAACAGGCAAACAATGGCCATTTTATACAACTTTTGTACTGACGTATACCTCTGACACAGTGCTTGAATGGGATCTTTGTCTCGTTTCCTCCATTTTGGTTTCCTTTTTGCTGCAGCCTGCAAATGTGACATCATGTGATCGGCCAACAGACCAGTCCAATTGAGTTTAGTTCTATTCAGTCTTTCATAATATTATTCAGATCAAAAATTTGATTTGTTCTAAGTAAAAAAACATGGCCAGCAGCAATAAGAGATGGTGCAGACAGACAATGACTATGAGAAAATCATTCATTACTGCAATTAACTATGAGAGAGGCTGACAAATATTGCGCTGAAGAATATATGCTATGGGTTTCTAAATACAATATTGAGCCACAAATGACATTTTGCCTGATATGACCTGGTAACCATGGCAACAACACTGCATGGTTACGGATGGAGGGGAATGACTCTCCTTCCTGCTCAGATGAAAGTGAAAAACAAATATAGGGATTCAAAAAACAGAGAACAAGAATGGATGCCTGCATCATGCTGCAGCGGAGGCATGTAGTCATGCTTCTGCTGCTTTCTGCTTTTACTACTGACAGTGAATGATGAATTTCCTTAATCTGTCAGACTGTACATCAAAGCATAACTCCTTCCTCTCACGCTGGCCTTTTAACGTATGTCTCTCACTGCCCACATTGTTTGCTAATCACAGTGGTGGGCATTTTATGTATAAGTATGTGTTTTGCGGTTCTGCAGCCTGGCAATATTGATTTGTTAAAGAATTAGTTTTATATGAGCTGATGTAGGGCGACCCGGTGGTGCAGGGGTTAGCGCTGTTGCCTCACAAAACGTCACAGGTTCAAGACCTCCGTGGGTTCTGGGTCTGGGACCTTTCTGTGTGGAGTTTGCATGTTCTCCCCGTGTGTGTGGGGGTTTTCACCAGGTACTCCGGCTTCCTCACATAGTCCAAAAAAACATGCCTAGGTTAATTGGAGACTCTAAATTGCCTGTAGGTGAATGGTGTGTGTGCCCCATGATAGGCTGGTGACCATCTGGGGTCCTCTCACTGTCCTCTCACCTCCTCCACTGGGATTGGCTGCAGCAGACCCCTGCGCTGCGACCCTGATGAAGAATAAGCGGGTATAGAAGATGACTGACTGACTGAGCTGATGTAGTCAAGTCATAGAGGATTCCCAGCGTTAGTTTCTGATATCTTCAAATAGAATACAATCAATGAATAATATTAATATTAATGGAAAAGTTAGTGATGTACAAATGAAATAAAGACTTATAAAGAGTGGTGTAGTAGTTCATGTCCACTAATAGAATGCATGTTTAATACTACCACTACTATACAGTAAATCATTGTAGTAGTGTCTTCCTAGAGGGTGCCCACTTTATGAAATCTTACTCAATCTTACTTACTGTGATGACATCACAACAGAAACCTTTTCTAAACCATTTCTCAGTTTAATAGGAAAAAAACTGTCAGTGTCAGTTTGACAGATTCTCTACATCTGTCCCCTGCCAAAATTAAGCTCGTCTGTTATTTCAAACGCTTTGAGTTGAGAGCACTATCAAATTGAGTTGAGTTCTATTGAATGTTTGATAATGATGTCTGATAATATAATTCATCTTACTCAAAGTTATTACAATAATTACAAATTGCACCTGAAGTCAGGGCTCATTTTGAATAGAGTCATTTCTCGTCGCACTTTCTAATTCTACCCAGTGATGATTTTCATGTTTTAAAAAATCATGTTGAATATCTTATGCTGTGGCTGGATATCATACTGGGGGGAAATGGACACCTTGTTAAGGGAGCTTTTTGAGGAACATTGAATTCTGCTTTTTGATATCAGATATATATAAGTCTATATAATTTAAGCTTCCAAAGGTGCGTGAAATAATTCTAATCAGCCCTATGTCACCCTTTCCTCCTCTACATTGCCATTATGCTCTTATTGTCAAGTATGCTTGCACAAACGAGAGATTTTTTCTGGGTTTCAGGTGTGACACAGGCATTATTCTTACTGTTTTTACTGAGATATGAGAAGAATAAGAATGTGTTAAAAAATTATATTTCCTTCCACTGGATTGAGATGTGGAGATGTGATGCACAATATAATATATATAATATAATAAATATATATATATATATATACATTTTCATGCTCGTCAAATCATTCAGTGACCTCTCGTGACCTCTATGGCAGCATCTGCTTTATTTATGTTTCCTCACTCATGCAGGTTTTTCATAAAACCTTTTACCTGCATGTGGTTTAATAAAAACACAATAATCACTCATACTGATGCAATAAATAGAGAATAAGATGCTCCAAAACTAATGGCAGTAATATTCTCCCTAAATATAACATGCTTCTCTAACAGTATTTTGCACATTCGGAATAAATCAGGTGTACTACAACAATTTGCAAAGTCATTACCATAGATGAACTGAAATGGTTTGCTCTTCCAGAGTTATTTCACGATCGGGTTAATATTGCTTTTAAATAGATGGTAAAAGGATAAATGGCTGCGTTTATAGAGATCTTTTATCCAAAATGGAAGAAGCACAGTTTGATAAGAGTCAATGTTGATGAGATGAGAATATTTGCGCTGTATTGTTGCTGTCAACAACCTTTTATGAAGGTGGGATGCATTTTATTTCATGGTCATGATGAAACAAAGTCCATTGACAATCAGGGGAGCATTCTAGAATCCAAAACTCCTCTAATGCAACCTACTCCTCTCCTTCCTCTCTAAATGAGATTATAGAATGCTGTGCAGATGAAGTGACCTCAAGTGTAGCTGAAGAGCAGAAGCAATCAAAAATATACGCACATGATGGCTGATTAGGCAAGAGATGGGCACGTGCTTTCCATTTGACAAAGGGAAAATCTTCTGTGTGCCGATGATGGTGCAGCTGCGGTGGAGTTGGAGGAGTTCAGGCTAGCTTCCGTTAGGAACACCCTGAAGCAGGTTATGTTCATTGCTATGCACATGAAGTGAATTTGGTACTGGTGAATTTGGTAGTATTTTCAATTACAAATCATCAGGCATTCCATACACAAGGAGGCAAAAGCATTTATGAATCCAACAGTATCTCAGAGACCCTATCAGGTCTCTGGCACAAGCAGAAGCGGATGCATGATTGCACAGTGGAGTCCTCCTTGGTCACAAGGGCTCCTTGTGGTACTAAAGATCAGCTGAGACATAATATTTTCTATCCAAGTCTTGATCGCATGATCAGTGAGCTGAACAACAGATGGTCTGGTTTGGCAGCAGAGCAATGGGTGTGGTAGTGAGGGAAAAAATGGACCTGAATACCCAGGGCCTGAATAGAGAAGAGGTCCCATGAAAATCCAGATTTTTGTTTTTTTTAATGAAGGAATTGGGCCCTCCAGTTGTAGCTTATTTGATTTGATTCTTCTATTCTCCTGTTCAAGAATATCAATAAAAATTAAAATTTAATTAAAATTTGGACAAGTGTCAATAATCAAAACACAAACTAGATGGGGGCCACCATGGTGGTGAATGAAAACGAAAGAACCAGTCATCAGTATAATGTTGTGATCTGATTGTATCTTAAAAACCATACTTATGTTGTTATATTTTAAATATACATTTTTTTTTACTACCACCACTGATCTAGCTGGCCAATCAGAGTCAACAGCAGGCTCATCAAAAGCTCAAAGCTCCTGTTTCAGACAGAAGCTGAACTGAGGGGCTGCAGAAAGACTCAGTATATATTAAAGTGGAAACAGACAACATTTCAGTTCCCAGTGTGGAATTATTGTTTGTGCCCCTGTCACTGATGCTGACAACCGCATTGCTTTCAATTCATCCACAGAGCCATAGCTCTGTGAAATGATCAAAACCATTTTTTAAGAGAGAAGAAAGAAGCATGTTCACTGAAGAGGTACTGAAATTGTCACAATATAACTTCATATTGACTATGTCTATTTTTACTTGTCTATTTCACTAGCAATTTTATTTAGCTGTATCATGATGCAATGATATCCCATTAGAGCCACCAAGATGAAAAATATATGAACCTGGAAATATGCATGATAACATCAGCCTTTTACAGTGGTAACTGTGGCTACTAGTAAACGATAGGAAATGTGAAAGATAGTAATTTTAATACACTTCAGCAAGTACTATTGAACAGATTAAATGAACAGGCTGACAAGTGGCAACTGTAATTTCAGTTGTGAGTAGATTTTTTTTTTACAAGAATGTTTAATTCTAAATGTTTAAAGCAGCGTCAGATTTCTATCCTGCGTTCACGATGCCAGAAAAGGTCGAAGGTCGAGGATTCAGATCATTTGTGTTGTCAGTCAGTTTCAATTTCATACTTATTTCACTTTCCCCACATATGAGAATCGTGAGTCTCCCTCCTTGACTGAGAGCCTAAGACCTTCTTCTCAGACATGAGACAAAAATGATTGGGAAAATGATGAGACTTGCAGGAGCCTTCACTTGATCACAAGTCACTCGAACCTACTGTCATGTGTAGACAGCTAAAAGAATTACAAGTGCCCACAATCTGATTTAAATCAAGGATAACAAATCAAGGCAGTCCATAAAACGTGAAGAAACATATCTTTGTGTAAAAAGCTTCCTCTCTTCACCCAGGGAGAAGATTATGTAATGCTTGATGAAATGACGCTTGTGTGTGTGCACCTGTAATTCATAATTTCATAATTTACACATTTCAAATTTACAATATAACTAAATTGAGGTTGTGATTTTTCCCTCAGGGTGGCACGGTGGTACAGTGGGTAGCATTGTTGCCTCACAGCAAGAAGGTGGAAAATTTCAAGGATTTGAGCTGGGATCTTTCTGTGTGGAGTTTGCATGTTCTCCCCATGTCTGTGTACACTTTTTCCAGGTTCTCCGGCTTTCTCCCACAGTCCAAAAACATGCTGAGGTTAATTGGAGACTCTAAATTACTCGTAGATGTGAGTGAACGGTGTGTTTGCCCCACAGTAGACTGGCGACCTGTCTGGGGTGAAGTAGTACACTGGAATCGGCTCCAGCAGTCCCCTAGGACCCTAGTGAAGAATAAGCAGGTATAGAAAATGGAGCTGTTTTCATTTTCCAGTACTTTAATGGTGCACGAAGTGAGATGTTGAATGCATGTATAAGTTACAGGTGAATTGATTCAATTTACATCGATCAGGGGGTATTCAATGTCAAGAGTAATATATATATGTATCCATCACCAGGGAATCTATAAGGCCAATCTATAAGGACCTGGATGTAGGCTAATTAATAGAAAAGGAATCTGATTTATCCGCGAGCGTTGTAGCTTCCTTACAGTATTGAACCTTTGTTATTCTTCAGTCTCGCACATCACACCCTGGATCAGCTAATGGAGCTTGAGATGCTTAAAGCGTCTGAGGCAAAAGAAAAAAAAGAAAAAAAACATTCACAATTACAGTCCAATGCACATTCGTTCCTGGAAATTGGCTTAGGCTATTGATTACAGCTACATTAGCTACAGAGCTGTAAACAACATCCCAGTCTTGTTGTAAGAAGTGACACCTGAGGTATGAAGGAGGAACACATCTAAGATTAAGCAAGTTCAATTGGCCTTGAAATATCTGTTGGGATCTGGTTGCAGGCTGCTCCTCGAGCTACCAGCTATACTTGAAAATCATAAACAGGCCAGAGCACTTTTTTTTTTCACCCGGTAGTGTGAAGAGACTGGAGGAGTGAGCTCTTCATCCTCACAGTAGTTCCCTACCAGTGTTTCCACCCAGATGGGAGCTGTTTTCTGGTGTGGATGACAAGTAAACTACCCGAAGATGAACTGCAACCACAGCAGACCCCTTTCTCCATTTCTCTGGTCAATGTGTCCACAAACAACAGCATAAAAGCTCTCGGCGGCGACCTTACTGTCAGGGAGCAGTGATATCTAAGACTCCCGCGGCATTTATCAAACCAATGTGGAGCACGATGGGTGTTTGGAATCTGTGTTTAAAAAATCATGAACAATAATGTCTGGTCCGCTGCAGCACAAGTCAGGAATTTTAAGCACTCTTTATTTTTAAATGAGCTGCACCTGTGAGCACAAGAATGCAATTTGTATGGGCGTCCGCACAATTTGGGTATTTTATAGTTTTTAAGGATGCAGAGTGTTGTCAGGTCTGGACGAGGCTAAAGGCGCAGACATGCATGCAAACGGCGCCTTCGGAGTTTAGCGTTTGCCACCAAGACAAATGTCTTATCCAACAGATAATGAGCCGCTGGGATGCCGTGGGTTGAACGGCTTCAAAGGGAAACGGGGAACCATGGAGCCGACGAGATGGGAGGAGAGGGAGGATTTCTGTGGGCACGTTCTTATCAAAGCATGACACATAATAATGTGCTCAAGGCAAAAGCTCGTTACGCATAATGCAAAAGCCCCCGTCACTCACGCTCGAGCAGACTTTCACTCAAAGGTTTCTTTGACATCCAAAGACACAATTATTTCACAATGAGCGTTTGTCTCCACAACAACGTCCCCTAAGACCAAAAGAACCTTTTGTGGTCTGATGTTGTTGTTGATGTTGCGGCGGTCACATCCGCAGCAGAGGAAGCAGTGGGGGGTTAAATATGAGAGCCAATTTACCTGAATAGATTCCCACGGTTAAAATCTCAGGCACATATTGATTGGTCCGTCATTATCTGCGCTGGTGGAGACGGGAGGAAAGCACTCAGTTGTAAGACATCACAGACATACAAGCCCAGAGAAAAGAAGATCTTTTTTTTTTTTCCTCTGGCCCTGTGTGATCCCATAATAATCTCATCCTGCAGGAGAAAAATGCTGAAAAGAGCAGTCGGCGAAAAATGAAAGAGCCTTATGGTGTCTTTTATTACCATGAATAGAAAAACCAATAGGAAAATACAGTGAAGGTTGTATTTTGTGTAACAATTTACAATGTTTTTCTAACTTTTCCTTAATTTTATACTTTTATAATTAATATTGTGACAGTCACATGTGTCAATCTCCAATCTCCTATTGCAAAATATCAAGAAAACAGTAACATCTACTACTGTAGGAGCCTGTCAGAGAGAGGTGCTGAGAGAGGAGGAGAATAATAATAGCAACACAAGAAGGCAGCTGTGCTGCTGAGTCTGGAGAAATTTTCTTTTTGTCGAGATTACAATGGCCCTAAATGAACTGAATGAACGGAGCCCTGATATTAGGACGATCTGCACAGTGACTCATCTGTCTTCCCCTGCGCAGATCTGCGGATATGTTTGTGTATGTCTGTATAGCCACGGCCCTTTTCCTGTTTCTATTTTCCGCTGTTTCGCTACCTTGATGACCTGAAGGAATAACGTGGCCCCCTGTAACAACATCTGGCCAGCTGATTCCTCCTAAAGGACAGACTGACAATGTTTCTGTCTGACGTATAACAACAGCCGGGTGTCCAATGAACAATCACCATTCCCTCTGTTCATACTGACCATTAGGTGGTCTATTCACAATACAATTCCACTCTAAGTGATGAGAAACGAAAGCCACTATTTGAAGTTTATTTTTAAGCTAATATGAGGGGCCAGTTGTCAAATTAGTCAAAGCAAATGAGCATCTTTCACTCATTTAGTGCCAAATCCCTTCTTTTCCTTGCAATCTTTGTCCACTGCAGCTGAACAAGAAAAGAAGTATTAATACAAAGACTCAAAAACTGTGAACCTCCGTAGAAACATAAATACATCCTACCACCAAAAGAAAATTGCAGTCGGATAGATAGTTTTTCTGTTGAAATGAAGGAAGATGCTCTTCACACAGTTGCACAGACCTGATAAGCGGCCTCTGTAGTTTATGCCGCTTATGCCTTTTCTTGTTTTCTTATCGTTTTTCAGCATATACAATAGGAGTTTCTTATCTGTTACGCTCGAGAGGCCCCATGAGAGTAACAACAGCATTTTAGCTTTACTGCCATACTTAATAAAAGTCTCACTGATACAAATCAGCAACCTACAACCCAGCGGTTATCTACTTTCACCACATTGCATAGTAAAGAGTCTGTCAGAGAATATGTGTTTGTGCCCCAGCTCAGTCAGCAGTACCCTTATCATCCGCCTGCATTAATCTTCATTAATCTTCATTAACCCATTCCATCCCCAAGGCGTTGCAGTGTGACAGAGCATTGTGGGAAAGATGACACTGATGATTCAGTGGTCGGACTTTTTCTTTGGCGCACGTCAAAGTCTGAATTCTCCTGCAACAAAAGGATAGAAAGAAGAGTCACGGGTCACTGTCGAGGGAAACCTTCAAGCATATGCCAGATGATATAAATCTGTAAGAAGAAATTAAAGCAATAACTAACTCACTGATGTTTTTGCAGCCAGAACAACTCAAATCAGTGATTCTATAAAATGCACAAACTGCAACCTTGGAATACATAAATCATTGAATATGGCATAAGTAGTCTCGATGTGGTTAAGAGTGCATTGAGTGCTTGCTCTCACTCTAACTGAACTTTACTTTTCACCTCAGTTCTAAGGAGAAATGTAGAAAGAAATGGAAATGAAAGGACCATGTTCACCAGTTATGTAAGACTCATGTGTGGAAGTCTATTTGAAATATTCTAATGAATTATTGATCCAAAACTTATTTGCACAAACATTGGTTCTACTTTTGCTTCCACACAATCCAGACAAGTCTAACCTAGTGGAAGTGAAGGTTTTGGGGATTTTAAACCCTTTTTTTCCGGATTTTCTACAATGGACTTGAAAAATAGGAGCAAAAACTGAGAAATCAGGCCGGTGTTTATCTGCCTGGGATCTTCTCTGCAACTGCTGTACCAAAGCCATTACCGGACCAATTTTAACACGGATATGTGGATACATGGATTTTTTTTTATACTTCAAGGCGCTACAGGTGCCAGTGTGATGTTGTTTTCTGGGTGTTACTTTAATAGCTTGCAGGTGTTTCATGTGTACAAACGTATTGCTCTCAAGTTTATGTTTATTTCTCTCATTTATTCTTGATGATTGATTTTTAACCTTGACTTAGCTGGATGAAAGACTCCCATCTAGTGTGAAACCAGAATAATTCATTGGGTTTTGTATAATTTGAGCTCTGTCATCGATCAGAAACGAGTGCCTGAAACAATCAGACCTGGCACTGAACCTGCAAAGCTGTGTTAAATGCTGTTTAATAAGGGAGAAGCTTGAGACCAACATCGGTCAAAGAGACGCGTTAACTGCGTATGAAACGAAAGGTCACTGATCAATATAAAGCAGAAATCACAGTCATAAAAAGACTGCATTTAAATGAGCTTGATATATTGGGGCCTGAGGGATGAAGGTTTTCTGTCTTATTAAAACTTTGCCTACTAAAAGTTGTATAATTCTCTTATTCTATCTATTATTGCACTAATCTTTAATTCAGTAGGATATTCTGTGTTCGTAGAAAATCCTTTTAACATCCACATTCAGTATTTCTGTGTGGAAATGCACAACACTGTCATACTGTGTCAGTGAAGAAGTCGGCTAAAAACAATCCTCTTCAGTAGTTTGTTGCTGATAATACAGCTGATAGTTTTCTGCAGGATGTGGAAAGTGCAAACTTTCCTCATCAGGGAAACGTTTCAGGTAGATTCAGCAGGATTTAGGCTGGAGATGTAATTTATGTATCGTGCTGTTTCAAACCCATGAGTCATCTTCACAATACAGGCTCGCATGGAAGTTTAATAGTATTCCACTCATAAAACTCAGCATTTTTATTTGCAGATGGTATCTTATCTGAGATGAAATATACTGCATTTTTAAATATTTGTATTCCTACCTTGTAGGGAAAATATCCACTAAAAGTTACACACCACAGCAGTATGACACAATATTTACACTGATCTTTGAAATTAACCCATTCTCATAACCTTCTATAACTGCTTTCTATTAAACATTAGTTAAGTGTTCATATTAATGCTTAAATGGTAAATGCTTAAGTTATAAGGTATCGTTCATTAACGTTAACATTAGTATGTAAACTGCAAATAAGGTTTTATAGACATGACACAATGTGATATAGAACATACTCATTTTTTTTGCAAGAAGTGTTATTTTTTATGAAAAATATAGAAAATCGAACTCATTTGAATCTTCGATACAATAAAACACATCGTGATGACAATAATTCTTCTAGACACATTCTTGATCAGTTGATAAATGGTCTTCTGTGCTATTGACATCTGCTCAATAGCTGATTTGTAATTAATGTCCACACCGATAAGTTATATATATAAAAAAATAAAATATTATTGTGTGACTGTGTGTGAATGATTAGATAATATCCTGATGATTGGTTGGCACCTTGTATGGTAGCCACCACCATCAGTAACAGGCCGATGTGATGTGATGGCCCCCTGGGCCTGGACACGTGAATAATTAACATTAACGTGATCAATCTTATTTGTATAAAAAGAGAAAAGCAATGGCGATAAGATTGTCCTTCCTGTGTTTAACACAATCTCATTTGCCACATGGTGACAGGGCAGTTAGAGAAGAAACCTGATCCACTGCATGATACTGTTTGTTTAAAACTGGATTGATGTTTAATAGCATGCAGTTATTACAAAACATTACCTGTACACTTAGTTAAAACCACAGGACTGAGACTTTCACATCTAATTAATGCCACGACGTGTGACAAACCACTTTGTAAGCCCCTCGTGTCAAATCAGATCGTGCTTGAACACCCGGATGTCTTACTGTGCCTGTGTCTGGCATTTTGCTGTGACATTGGAGGAGATTACTATGGTAATAGGGTCCATTAATGCAACAATGTCCCCGATAATAAGATTACTGTCATGTAAAAAAAAAGAAAAGTCTTGCTCCCTATCCGGGTGCTGTCCTGTTAGAGGTAAACAGTCAGCAAATTAGGTCGAGAGATGCGGGGTCATGACTTCATGGGAAGATTATAAATGAGATAAAAATGAGCCAAATGCCTTCATCAGACTGTTTTCTGTCCCAAAAGGATCTCTTAAAAGGCCTCAAAAATAATGTGATGTAGTTTATTTCACATAAAACTAATGACATTGGTATAACTGCATCAAAATTCTGAGACAGTGGTTCTTTCACTCTGAGCTCAGGCTCCTGCTTCTTATTTAATTTCTTAAGAGTGGCAATATTACATCCACAGATAAGATGCTTTCAAAGTCAATAGAAATTAAAGCCAGTTTCATGTTTATGCCCGGCTCCTTCGTGCTTAATTTTACCACAGACTGAAATGACAGATAACAAACAACTTTGAGTTGGCAATTTAGAGATAAAGCGTCCTGTATAATTATATAACAGGCTTTGATACTAATTCCATCAAGACTTGACATTATCTGAAGATCAACAAGTGGAGTGACTAAAGGGGCTATATGGTAATTACATTTTTTTAAAAATCACAAAACGAACATTATGACTTTGCAATTTTCTAGGATTGTTATCCACTACTCTGTTTTCAGGTGGTTAGGGAGTAACTCTAACCTGAAGTCAAAGCCACACTAATAAAATCAGAAAGATTTGTTAACTGTCAGATTCCCATACCACTGGCACAGAGGCATGTGACAGAGAATAAGCACAAGAATTGTGCATTTTATGATAGAAACATGACATTTCAAAGGTGTCATTTCTGACTAAAATGCACACACACACACTGAGTTTTTGTGAGTTTGAATTTTAACTGACTTTAACTTTTATCCATATTGTTGGGGTAAATGTTTGCCTTTACCTTGACCTAAATGGATTACCTTGAATTCTGATGATCACAAAACTATCCCCAGATAAACATCCTCATTTTAGTTAGAAATGACACCTTTGTCATTTTTCTCCGGGTTTTAGGTCAGGTTAGGTTTCTATAGGTTCCAAAATCAACATGTTTAAACATTAGACCTGGAGGACTGGCGGCTATCTTGGATTTCACCTCTGACAGTCCTCAGAGGTCAAATCTCACTCTGAAAACTAACCTCATATTGTTATTTAATTCTGTCTGTTATCAAATTCACAATTGTTATAATTTGAAATCTGCTGTACTAAGGCCCATCCAATCAAATAGTAGCCTGTTGTGTTTCTACATCATGACATGGAATAATTAGCTAAGTTATTGTATATGTTGTCAAAGATGTGTCTATAGCTGTGTGTTGCAGATTTATTATATAACATGGTTTGCCTTTGATTCATAATACTCTGTCAAGTCGTTGTCAAGTTCCACACTGTAAGATATTGAGCTATTGAGCTATTTATGGAATGAATTGTCCGCTTTTATCCACAAGTTAATTTATGTCTATAGCACTGTGCTGGCAGTGCTGAAGTGTGGTAGCTCATTGATATAAATGCAGGTTTTGCAGAACTACATTTTAAAATATATTTCACCAGCAGTGACCACATTAAAACGGAAGTGAAGGGTTATAAATCACAGCGTCTGATAAGAGAATTGTGCCTTAGGAGTACACGTGTTTTGTAATTTTTAAAAATCACTCCTGTAATGGCTTCAAAAGCAGCACAAATGTGATATCAAGTCCCCATTTGCTCAAACTGGAGTAGAGACAGTGAGCACTGATGCCTATGTTCTGGTTCTTGTTAAAAAAGACATTCTGTTTCACCAGCTTTTCATTATACTTTAAGAATATGGAGCCTCCGGAGTCTCTGGATTTTTTTTTAAAAATCAGTCCAGTAATGGCTTATAAAACAGCATAATTGTGATTTGGTAGTTGATAGTTTACTAGTTCATTGGAGAAAATTCTTAAAATATGGTTAAACCTTCACTTACATTTTAAATACACACTACTGGCGTGCAAACAAATCCTACTCTTCCCTGGTGTCCCTATGGAGGACACAGAAGGAAAATCCCAAGTGTGCACTAGTTGATTCCAGTGTAAAAAGCCTGTGCCTGGTTGAGTGTGATTATCTTCTGCTGGGAGACATTCCCAGATTTCCCATCTGTGCCCACAGCACTTGTAACACACTGCCCTCTAAGTGGGAGATCTACAGCAAGATGGTTATCTCTGCAAGATAACCTGTGTTACATCCTTTTTACTAGATTGAATTGCCATTGCCAGAGGCTTTCAATTAAAAAGAAATATGTATATATATCTTATGCATGATGACAGCAAAAAAATAGTGATATTATTAGATGTGAAGAATAAATCAAAATATAGATATAAAAGATCAGCACTGAAGATGCATGCTTTTACGATGTGCCTATGAAAACAAGAAAGAGAATTTTGAAACAGGTAAAAAAAAAAAGACTTGAAGCTGACAACAGAAATAATTTAGCAATGTTATTTCCATCACATGGCATCAAAAGGCACTAACGCCATTCTACTCTAGGATGAAGGATGGAGAAAGAATATCTGCCTCATATTTGAGACTCAGATGTTCTCATGTGATCCAGTTTCCATTTCTCTTTGAGGGAGGTCAATCACAGAGCAGGCTACAATATTTATTCCTCATTTTTTCCTGAAACCATTAATTCTTTCTTTTGCAGAAGAGAAGCATTTTATTTCCACAGCAAACTCAGCAGTTGTGGGACTGAAAACATCAGCAGAAGTGCGGGTAAGATGTTATTCTTACTATTATCTTTCACTTTGCACTTATAGATAAATCATAATACATGTTTTAGACACCTGCCTCACACCTTCTTTGACACTGTGCAGAGAAGCGAATCAGTGCCACGAAGACAGCTGCGGAAGTCTATCCAATTCAATTAGGAGTAGTACCTCATGCAAACGTGATCAATATTGCACACACACACACACATACGCGCACAAAAAAAGGACCTGAACCCGTAACCTGACAATCAAATTACAAAAAAAATCCCCGTCAGCCTGGTTGTCTTCATTACCGCTGTGGTTGCGCCTGTACGCCACTGTAAATAATCAGCCACAGCACAGACACAAACCTGATGCCCTGCAACCCCTGACTTCTGCTTGTACGAACTGATAAGACCACTGTTGTCATTGCTGAATGTGGGCTGTGACTGGGATGTCACCATTTTAAATCACTGGATGAAAGCGCTCACTTTTCATGCAGCATCAAAATGTCCCTGAGAAAGAAAGGTTAAAAAAAAAAAAAGAAGTAGCATATAGTGGGCGACCCCAGGTGATTTATTTGAAGTCATATTCTAGGTTCAATGCACTGTAGAAACATGGTAGATGATGGCTTAATATACCTAGAGGCCTTGGGAAAACCCGTAGAAAGAAAGGACTCGGCACAACAGTTCATCAGCCATTGATATGAGAAGAAGACTTCAAAGCAGCGGAGAAGGTGCACCAACACAGAAAAGCTACAAAAAGTGCGGTTTGATGTTCAACTACACACGTCATTCACCATCAGACGAGCTGAAAAAACGGGCTTAAGTATGCAACGCTGGCCTCCAACGAACCAGAAGGAATCACAATCACCTATAGGAGGAGAATAAGGGGGCACGAGGGGATTCGTGTATGAGCGGAATAACGATCCTCTGAGAAATATCTCTCCCTATAACCTCAGATGCACTGGTTTTACCAAAAAGAAAATGATCTGTGGTCGGCTCTCCTGGTTCTTAATGAGCCAATCAAGAGAAAACCATAAAAAAAAGCATCATTTGGTGTGTTTTACAAGTGCACTCGAGAACCAATGGGCATAAATCATCTTGTGACAATGTTCCCGGCACACGTAAGCAAGCAGAAACCCAAAACCTTGGTGACCAGAGAAAGTGCAGCAACATCAGATTTGAACAATATACAATAGACTAATAATTAAATCAATCTGTTATTAAAAAAGAATGAAATAAGCTATTAAAAGCTGTATAGCAACCACCTTGCACTATGTGCAGCAGCCAGGAGGGACTATTTATTTGCAAGAACAATGCTTTAGAATAAAAACTACTTGCACTGGTATTTCTAACTTTTTAAATTGCCATGCATACAGCTTCACAGGCAATGCAATTTAATATAGCCTTGTTTTTATTGACTGTTGGTTGGACAAAACTATTATCTTCTTTCTTTGCCTCATCTACGGCATCATCAGGCATTCAACAACTGCAGCTCAGTCAAATCATAAGACTATGATCATTCTAGAAACACTCATGAAGGAAATGTAAAAAAAAATATATATATACACTGTGGAAGAAACCCTGAAATGGGGTGGGACTTTGGATCTCCATAGCAACAAGGCAACCTTTTATGCAGTAGGGCCTACGTGGGCCAGGCCTGGGCCAAGCAACACGTTTTTAATCTAATCCCAGTATGGATGAGCCAAAATATTAAAATGATGATGTGGCAGCGTCTGGATCAAACACACGGGGCTAGATATGACCCATAAATGTTTAATCTGATCATTATGTTGCATATTGAGCCAGATGAGGAAGCTGTTGCTTATACTGTAGCCAGAGGAAACACAAACATATTGTCCAAATCTAGATGCATTTTTGCGTTTCAGTTATTTTTTAGCTTTGCAAAATCATGAGACACCTTAAATATTATGTCCATCCAATGCTGTGTGAAATGCTGTGCGTGAAGCTCTTGCAGCTTCCCCATTTCTCTCTCTCTCTCTCTCTCTCTCTCTCTCTCTGCTTCTCGCCCTCTCGCAGCAAGAGCCAACACTCTCCACACCAGCGCGTTTGGCAGCGCAGCGCAGCGCATCCAGCGCGTCAGGCTGCTTGAAGTGACTCTTGTTCCTCCTCTGAACAGAACAGCACAGACCCTGGCATCGCTCCATAAAGACAGGAGGAACAAGGGAGGAACAATGTCTCCAAACACCTGGACGCGTTTCATGGAAGCGGTTCGTTCGCCCTGTTCCTTTTACGCTCGATCTTAGCGCATCTGTTGGTGGGAACTCGATGTCCTGGATGTATTTTCTCCGGTGAGCGTGAAGCGGAGGGAAGCGCAACTGGCTGGAACCATGTGGAGAGCGGCCGCATCCCTCTGTGGGAGCAAAAAGCGGCGCTTATAAGGGGGCAATATTAGCACTTTGTTGGAGAGGAGATCCGTCGATGAGAAACACAAAGAGAGAAGAGATGGTAGAGAAGTAAGTGCACGATCAACTAGTGGAAATGCAACTGATGGGAATATTACAACCGACTTGTATTAACATGTTAATGTGCTTCTATAGCGATGCTATAAAGAATCCGTTTAACATATATATGGATTATATTTTCAAGTGAATGTTTAGTCATTTATGGTATTATTTGTTAGTCATCCTTAACTTATATATTTTATGAGACTTTTACTGTGAGGCTTTATTTCCATTCATTTAAACCTAATGAAATGAAGAAAACGCTCCTCTTTGTTATGTAATACTAAGAATTAGCATTAGAATTATTAAACCTAGTAATTACCTGTGTTCATTTCACACGCAGCAGCTCACTGTTCATGAGAAAGCGTCCAAAAGTTGCTTTTCTGTAAAAAAAAAAAAAAAAAAAACAAAAAAAAAACGGAAAAATGGTTATTATGACTATATGGGTGGTTATGTAACTGTTTCTACTATAGCAAGCAGTTTGAGAAATGGGATTGGGACAGAAAATGTTTTTAATTTTGAATGAGCTTGCATTCAGTCTTTGTAGGTATTTGTATTGTCAGACAACACAGCATTATAGTATCTTGATTACAGCTCTGTAGGGCAGGTAGTTTGCAGTAGTGTTCGTGGATAAATGTGTTCTAGGACAACTTGTATCAGACAAATAATACTTTACTGACAATAAAGACATCAAAACAGCAACTGATAGTAAAAACCCTCAGATCCCCTGTGCTGGATTTTTTTTTTTTTCACTTTAAACATCTCATGGCTCGACTTGGATATATAGAAGGATTGATCTGTGTTAATGACTTCCATCCCTGCAGTGGCTGCACCTGACCTTCTGGACCCAAAGTCTGCCGCCCACAACTGCAAACCCCGCCTGTCCTTCTCGACCGCACCTGTGCTGCTGACGTCTCCGGTGGACGAATGCGAGACCCGGACGTCTGTCATGAGGTGGAAAACGGTTTCGGCCATCTTCTTCCTGGTGGTGCTCTACCTCATCATCGGGGCGACCGTGTTCAGAGCACTGGAGCAAACTCACGAGCACGCCCAGAAAGTGGCCATCCTTACAGAAAAAATGGAATTTTTGGCCATGCACGCCTGCGTGAACTCTTCTGAGCTGGAGGACCTGGTCAAGGTGAGTGAGAGATAGAATTCTCCTCAATTTATTTCTCTCCCACACAACCTGATGAAAGTGTGTTTGAATATTCCACATTGACAGTCTGTGGGTGTGCAGGGTTTCTATGAATGTGAATTAAATATACCACCTGGAGAGGAAAAGAGAGCATGATATACACAGAGGTTGATGCGGATGCTGGTACTCGGACAGCATCTAACACCGGGTCTAAGGGCGCTTGATTATTTGACGTAGACTCCATCGTGGTCCAATTTCACACCTGCAAACGAACAAAATTTGGTCCCATTGACATTGCACCGATGTTTATCTCCAAACAGAAGGTTGAATAATTTGTTTACCCTTCCATGATGCGTCTCGAATAGTTCATTTGGACTCAACTTTGCATTTTCCCCACAGGAATCGCACCGGAGATTGTCATTTGGCACAGATTCAAGTGGACCGAGACCACTGGTTTTTTGGAAGTCTGCTCAATTTAGTGTGAAACCGAACCAAACTAAGCACCTTTGCTTCGAATGGACCGTTTGGTGTGCACCAAACTACCCTTAAAGGTTGTGTTTGGCTGCAGATAACCTGCAGAAGAGCTTTTACCCAAGGGTGTTCTTTCAGTCAGTTAAGCATGAGAACCTGGTTTGTTTATTCACATTAGGTTTATAGACCCGAAGGCATCGGAAATTTCCATATTGGGTGTTAGATCTTAGTTACAGATTATGAGACACTGAGGCCTTGGGCAAAGAGACACAAACGATGGCACCGCTCCAGCTCCTCTCTGCACACTTCCAACTTTCATTGCACATTTTTGCCGTTGTTGTTCTGCCGTTGGTTGTAACGTTCACCTCAGCTTGAACCTGAAATGGTCGGCTGTGTCTGTTTACTGTTTGGCACTGCGCTGGTAGTGTACAGCAGGCAGCTTTTTTTGTCCCCTGGAAACATTTGGCCGAAAACAACACCAGGAGAATAGGGAGAGTGAACCAAGACAGTAATGTTGCAATCAGCTAAACAATGAGCTGAAGCTCTATGTAAAGACTGTGAAGCCGAGGGGAGGCTGCAGAGAGGAGCTTCTTTGTAGGTTGATCACAACGAGGAACATCATTGAAATGACAAATGATTTTAATGCGTTGTTACAGCCGTTTTAAAGGGGTGGTCCTCAGAAGTCAAACATATTTAGCTTTACTTTACTTCATTCACAAACTGAACTTGAAAAAGCACAAACCGGGTCCTTAGGAGACAAATGTCACATTAAAATAGCATTTTATCAGTATTATGTCAGGTATCGTCATCCAGTTCATGAGGGGGGGATTTCAACTAGTTAAAGGACAGGGGTGTGAGAATGGATCAGACTGGAAATGAGATTTTTCTACCTTTGACATCACTGAAAGTTCTGATTCTCTATCCATTAGCACTGACTTTACCCCATTCACAGTCAATATGTTGCATTATCATGAATAATGAGATACTGTATGATTTTTTGCTCGCAGCATGGCTATGGGGATGGCAAAATCAGTCAGTTTGTGCTGAGGTTCGTGGTCCCAGAGGATGAATCCAGATGAACATCTAAGGCAGCAACATACACGCCGAAGTTATTGTCTCTTTTATCAGTATAAGTCATAGTCAACATTGTCTTTTACTGTTTTAAATGTCATTTTTTGGCTGCAACCTGGGCTTAGCACCGCCTAAATTGATTTGAAGATGGAAGTTAAAAAAAAAAAAAAAAGGATTTAGACTTTTTCTCACCAATTTCGATTTGACACATTTTCTGACGGATGCTATAATGAAAGCTCCTTTGTCAGGACATTTTCTTCACTGGATGAATGGGGGAATGAAACCTTTCTCGCCAGTTATTTGAACACCAGCTGTAGAAGTGGCTAATCTCATCTCTACTCTGTTAACTGGTCTCTGCAAATTTGATCACTGTACAATAATTCTGATGATATCACACTGGTAAACACAGTCACTGGTAAATAATGTGAACAGAAAGGGCGAGAGGACGCAACCATGCATTTACATGAGCATACTGTTGCCTCTCAGTGAGGCTGTATATCCATCTTATGAGGGTATGATTTATCCCTGTACTACCCAGCTGCACTGTCAATATCAATATTAAAGACAGATGAGAAATAAGCAATAAATAGATGGCATTTCCAGGTCATCTTGTTCACGACATGTTGCTGTTGCATCCACAAGACACCCCCCCCCCCCACTCCAGCTCTGATAGTATTCATTGAAATATACATGAAGCCTTTAAAACCAACCCAAGTCGACAATGATTTATGACTGAATCCATTCTTATATAAGGGGGTCTGATAATAAATGATGGTTATTTGAAATGCAGAGTCAACGTTCACAGATGGTGCTGACAGCCTCTACTGATACTGTCTGTCCTGAGATGAAATGCTGATAGATAATATTCCGTCTTCAAGGACGTTGCTAATGAAGTCCCACCGAACAAACGGGAATACAAAGTGGTGTTAACGCTGGTCATCATTCTCCTCATTTTCATTACATTTCCAGTTCTCTTTACTCTTGGCAGCACTTAATTGGTGCGGTGAAGAGGTCGCTGTAATGGTTGCAACTGCTTACACCAGTGGAACTAAAATCTGACTCAGTAGAGCTACTTTATGTTGGTGACATTAGAATTATTAAAGGCAATTATTCAAGGTCATGATTTTTCAAAATTAGGACATCTGTAAATGCAAATGAAAATGTAAAACGATTATGACACCTATTCTAATCTTTCGTTTCCCTCGTAGCATAATTGCCTTAGTCATATTTAAGTTATTAGGCAGTGTTAGCAGATACCCCAATACCTCAAAATACTACTTACATGTAGGTAATTATATTATGAGGCTAAAGATTTATACTTTCTAGTTAAATATAATTGGGCTAAAATGACCCTCCTATCCATAAAATGTTGTATCAGCCAGTTGAATGTTAGTTTTCAGGAAATAGACTAGACTCAGTGTCCATCACTCTCCTTTCTCATGCATCAGTCTGGGCTCATTATGCTTTGGATACAGGCATAAACAGTTTACACTGTATGCATTAGTGATGGGAGAGAATCTGTAATAATAATAACTAAAAAAATAAATAAACATGCAGAATTAATTCTTCATTTGTGATCTCAGAAAACCGAGTGAGATAGCTCACTGTCATTGAGCTATTACAACAGGTGACAGCTCTGCCAATCATCCATCAGATAGAAGCTGGTGAGTTTAACAGCCAAGCAATGATAATTTATTGATACACTGTACCATCACAGATGTGCCGCCTACCAACACACACACACAGACACACACACACACAAACACACACACCTTTGTAGGCTCCCACTGATCAAAAGCCAGCCATTAATTAGAGGATTGAGGAGCAAAGTCCTCTCAAAGGGAGTAATTAAAAAAGTGGGTGAAGTTCAGACAACTCAATCTCTCTTGGCCGTCTTGTCTCAGCATGTGGTTTTCACGTTGTCCTTTCTTATCATTTCACATGATCGTGCTTGGTTTGCGTACAACAAGTGCCAAAACTGTGAATTAATATAGCTGTTTTGGCTGCGAATCGCACCGGCTAACTGAGCCAAGTCTGTCAGGGTTTGTTAATTAATATTTTCAGAGGCTCAGTTGACATGCAGGTTTCAGGATTTTGTCTTCAAAACCTCTCCTTTGTTGTAATTTAAATAGATTGATGGTTACGGAAACAATACATACACAAAGCACTGAACCTTTGTACATCGTGCTTGAACATTTGTATTCTTTGCATGCAACCACTTTTTTTGTTGATTCATTGTGGCTAGACTGGTTGGATATGCTTTGATTTGAAATAGTGCAACAACATCACATTATAAAGATAATTGGCAAATCTTTTCAGCAAACAATTGTCCATTTACATCCACAAGTCATTGCACCTGGTCACTCAGTGATTTTAGTAATAGTATTTGCTTTCCTCTTTGCTCTATTTCGGTCCCAACCAGCTCTTGAAAGCATCTTCTGTTAAATATTGTGTTTACCAGTTGCTAAATTTGTCTAAATGTGTCTGTCTGCTGTTTGATGCTGGGCAGGTAGTGTTTAGTGGGTTTATCAGAGTTACTTTAGCGAAAGAAATACTGGAAACAAGGTTGATGAGAGCTGTAGGACAGAAACCAGAGTAGATTTGCAAAGCATAAAGCTAAATCAATAGTTAGGGATCATTATCTTGAGACTAGACATTATCCATCCAAGAATGAACTTAAGTAAAAATAATGTAATCTGTTTATAAATAATTTACAAAATGTTTTTTTAAAAAATCATTATTTATCTATAATAATAAATAAATATTGTGTAAATATTTTTGTTACAACACCAATATTCATACAAACAATATTGTCAATATCAAAGTATTTGTAATTATTAAAGATTGAGCCAAAGAAATATGATTAGACGCTCTGTCTCTAGTTCCCTTGGATGTATTCATTTCAAGGTTTTATATTACAGTAGATGTTAGAAATCTTCAATAGCTGCTGTGTCTATAAATGCGTTGCTGGAGGACGCTTGAGCAACGTGTTATTTCTGCATCCAATGTCATGTAAAACCAATTTCACATATGGTGCATCCCTCTGCCGACACAGCACTTATAGGATCACACTATTGCTGGGTTTTTGATTATACTGACACTGGAAAATCATGTTTCCTTTTTTTAAAGTTGATTCAATAGTGTGTCAATTTCACTTCCTTTGAAGTTCTTCTTCTTATAGACGGTTGTTGGTGGCATCTCTCCAATTCTGGGGAATATGCCAGAGTAGTTGCACACGGCACAACACCTGCCTTTATATAGTGTTCACTGTTATATAGTGCTCATCCATTTCACTGTTCAATCTACAGATACTGCCTTTTCAAATGACTCAATGACTCAATGATTTGGCTAATGATGATGAATCGTAGCAGACATCCTGACGATCTGTGTTTGGTGCAGACCCACAAAAAGCCGACAGTGCTGCTTCTGGAGGAATGTGAATAGTACATCTTTATTGTAGCATCACTCTGTTCCTGCAGGGTCATTGATATTAAATACAAATAATGACGATCCTATAGAGGAGCTACTCCCCCACTAATGCAAGTTCTACATTTAATAACGGTGCATCTCAAGAATGTATCGTTTGTATTGCTCTCAATTGAAAAAGCAACTCCACATAGAGAATAAAAATGGTAATAAAAGCTTTAGTCCAGTGAGGTATCCAATTGTAATTTATTAGCCCCAGCTCTGTGCAGCAGTCCTGGCCGACCCCCCTAAAGTCTCCGAGCTTTTCTTTCATTTGTCTCAGTAATGATTCTGGGTCTTGAGAAGCCATTTGGGCCATGGCACAGTTTTACTTTACTGCAGCGGAGTGCGTTATCCAGAGTCAGTTTAAAACATCAGCAATCAGGTGCACCCAGCATTCAGAGGAAATGACTGTTTGTTAAAACCCCGCACGCCTTAGTTACAGTTGCTATGCCTGTCGAGCTTTTCACTCTGGCACGGCACAATTCTAAAATCACCACTCAGAAATGGTTTCGTTGAAATCAGAATAGTGGTTAGGTTCTCCTGTTTAAGGTATCCCATGTAATGTAAGAGTTGAGTATTGCAGAATCAGCTGTAAAATCAAACTGTTTTATTGAGCAGTCAGTATGAGGTTAGAAAGTATTCAATGTTAAAGTACAGAGACACAATGTCCGTATATAGATGTACAGCTTTCACTGTGTGACTCTGAGCTTCACAGCTCATTGTGTCTTTGTCTTTGTGTGTGTGTGTGTGTGTGTGTGTGTGTGTGTGTGTGTGTGTGTGTGTGTGTGTGTGTGTGTGTGTGTGTGTGTGTGTGTGTGTGTGTGTGTGTGTGTGTGTGTGTGTGAGAGTGTGTTCTCCCTCCAGCTCCCGGCTTCACTCCTGTCTTGTCTCCTGTCATCAGGAGTACAGCCCTGACTGCAAAGACATGTCGCTGTTCTGTCTCCTGTGCAGCTGGCTAGTGTCTAAAGGGCTTCTCACACTCGGCTGTGACTGATAGATTCATACCACACTTACTCTAACACTACAACCACACACACACATACCCACACACGTACTCACACTTACTGTACTGTCAACTGATCACCTAAGACTAATCAGTGCAATACAGACCCAGCTGGTTCCTGCGTCATGCACATAGATACAATTAGTGAGGTAGTGTCCTGCTCTGTTATTACTGATATGCTGTTAATATGAAGCTGCATCAGGCAAACTCATGTGTAGAAAACACTAGTCGGTTTATACAGGTAGGCTTGATTTTACCAATGAAAAATACTCAGTAATAATGAAATTCAGCCACTCCTTTTAACATCTGTGAAGATGCTGCTCCTGATAATATTTAGTTATTATTTTCAATAAATCAGTTTCTCAGCAGAGGGTCACCAAACTGTAGAAAGAATAGATCATGGTTCCTTTTGCAAAACCAATCATCCCAATTAATGACTCTGATTATAATATTCTCATTTGAAATATCGATCGAACAAGAACTACTGAACAGGACTGAACATCTTTTTGACCCCCTGCAGACCTGTAGGGAGGGGAAGGGTGTATTCTCAACCTCCACATGTGCAGGACAGATCGCAGTGACAAATGGTCAATTTTCTTTGATGTCCGTAACATCCTTGGCTCTCCCCAGGGATGCATCCTCTATTGTGTACTAATGAAAACGGTCACATCTTGAAATTTGCTGATGGTATAGTAATAGTGAGCCTGCTAAACAGCGAGGAAATTTCCCATTGGTATCATGGATCATTTTTAGTATTGAATGTGTCAAAGACAAAGCATGTTAGATTGGTTTTAGACATCCTCACCCCACTCTTGTCAGTACAATTTATTTAATTTTTTTTTAAATGCAATGACGAACTGATTCCATTTTTAAAATAAATTTCCAAACATAACATAATTATGGTTTTGAACATATCAATTCCAAACTGCTAGTTATCTAAATCACATATCTGCATTCAGCATTTCCCTTTTTCTGGTAATACTCCACACCCATTTTTGTTTTGCCGCAGGACGGGTTTTGGACTGAATGAATGAGAAATTACCCATAGTAGCCATGAGTTGTAAACCACACATTTTCTTATGTTCCTCAAAATCCATTGTACTAACTTTTTAAATCCGTTTTCTGCTTCAGCAAGTGGTTTCAGCAGTCCGAGAAGGTGTGAACCCATCAGGAAATTCATTCAATCAGACGAGCCTCTGGGACTTCAGTTCCTCCTTCTTCTTTGCTGGAACCGTCATCACCACCATTGGTAAGAAGTTTAGTTTCTTAGTTTCTTCTACTTTAGCATTTCAGTCCCCATTCATTTTTTCTTTATAGAGACTTTTGACAAGATTTCACGCTACGAAATACACAATGTGAAATCATTTATAAGGCACTTAATAATGTCAGACATTTTTGCTTGAATGCTGGGAAGTGTTTTATAAAGTGCAGTCAATTTAACATTTCTCTGCCTACATAAAGCCAGCAGAGACACAATGCAATCTTGATGACCATTTTTGCATGAAATTGCGCTGGAATAGTATATTTACAATTGTAAAACCTCTGTCAGCACCATTTGTGCTTCATTGCACCAGGAATACACTTTAACTATTTCCTATAAAAGTAGGAATATTTTTATTTTTTTTTTGCCATCCTACTTTGGTCCTTACGTTTGCACTTACAATTGCTCCCATTTTTCAAATAAACAGAACATGATATATTCATCAGCAACAAAATAAAAATATATGTAATATATTGTTAACCACTGGGGACTAAATGGTTGCGAAAGTTTGGCAGCATCTTCCCATTCACTTGAATGAACTATAGAATTTCATGGTAACTTAGAACAATTTGTCTTTGTATTACAGATTTTCTGAAATTCGATCTTCAATTATGCAAATTAGGCATCCTCTAACTAAATTTGCAATAATATTCATATAGTTCCAGAACAGAAATGTGAACAGTGTATAATATCAGGTTCAAAATTGTTTGTTTCATTGTGTTGACCTATTGCAGGAGAGCCCAAATCCTTTTTTACACAGGGAAATTCGGATATGTCTTTTTATCTCTCTACCAATCTAAAAAAAATATTGGAAACAGAAAAAAAATGCTCTTTGGTTTTGAAATCAAATGTTCTATAAATCAGGCTATGAATGATATTTGACAAATCCCCCTGCCCCCTTTGTAATATAGTTCATGCCTGCAATATATTTAATCTCCTGTAATCATTCATAAAAACAGATAGGAAATGCTAATCGTATGTTGTGATGCATCAGATATGTGGCTACTTGTGCTGCCTTACAGTGAATATGGAGTCAGTGTTGCTGCGGTGTTGTGCTTCAGAGATCTTGCAGCATATTTTCGTGTGTTTTCAGCTGTATAGTCATCTGTCTCAGGCGGTAACACATTCACACAGCCTGAGACTCTTTTTCCATCACATTTCGACCCTCTCTCTCTGTGTGTCACCTCCAGCTGTAAGAGCTTACTACTCAGCCAAGAAGGAGCCGCTCATACACACATGCACATATTCACAGCTCGTCTGACAGCTCCTCAGTTCAGTGCATCTTTTCAGCGGACTGCTGGACTCCATTTCATCTCTCTAGCATCCTGGCAGAGTTCATTCTCCACTAGAAAATGTAACAAAAAAGTTTCTTGTTTCTGCTTCAGATTAATAGTCGTCATCTTGTAGAAGGAAAGAAAAACATCATCCAAACTCTTCTCCAGCCCCTTTCCGAACGCTTTCTGCACTTCACCAGACACTTAAATCCCTTAAGAGGTCATTCCTCTAACAGAAAATTATATAACTTTGAGGTAACTTTGTCGAAGTTATGTGCTTCTGTATCAGACTCAACAGACTAAAACCTGCACTCTAAATTTTCCCTCTGCCCACTTAAAACATAAGTTGACTTTATGTTTTTCCCTGCTGTAGTGATGTAAATTTGAGCTTGCTCTTTACAAAGGGAGCATATACTAAAGTTTGACTTAGAAATACAGCATTTTCTCATTATCATGGCTGAAGCAGAGGAAAATGAGAGCTTGATGGATTTCATTTTGTTTGGGGTATAGATTTTCCTTGTTTGCTTTTTCAAGTCAAACATCCAGAAGAGGGTGTTAGGGTTAGCAATTGTTATGCAGAAATTCACTCCAAGATGGTGTTTTGAGGGCACTGTATTACCACTAGTGCTTTTTATTTTAAATAATAGATAATGGACAAGCCAGCATTCAACACAATTGTACCTGATGGTCTGTGGCCATGCTGCTGTGCAAAGAAAAGTCAGTGGCCAACATATTAAGAGTTATTATTAACAGTAAAATCTCAGAAAAGAAAACCATACACATGTAAGACATTGTGCGTATTCTCCCAGCTTTACTTGCTTCAGCTCGGGTTGGATCGGAAATGACTTTTATCTTTGTTTCCTCTCCCACTTGTTTCCTCTCCTCTCATGTACAGTAGAAGATCATTTCCCCCTCTGGAAGTCCTCAGTCAAGTTTCTTTGACAGTTATATTCATTTGAAAACCACATTTCATATACTATATAGATCAAAGCAAACGTTGAGTCATGCTATGTCTCATGAGATCGGATTCTTATCTTTTTTGACAACCTGGGTCACTTTGGACTGGGCCGCTGTTTCCGGCAGAACACGGGCTGTGAAAACTGAACATATTGTCATTGGTGGCAGATTTTTTTTTTTTTTTACATCCTATTAAAAATACTGTTACAAAGGAAAATCAGAATGAAAAAATGTATTTGGGTAGAAATGCAGAATTTTTATCAGCAAAATGTTCTAAAATGATCAAAGGTAATATTATATATACATTAATGTTATATTATATTATAACATTATATACCTTAACTCTATATGTAAATACCATACTAATACAAATGAGATCATGTTTCCCCAACCAGCCATTATTGCCACCAGCTAAACCCTTTATGACATGGCTTCATTGCATTTCCATAATTAACTAATGAAAAGATAAAAATGAATACATAAAAACAAGCAAAGAAACTCTGTGTCTTCAATAAAATTTAATGAAGCCACTCACTTATGTTGTGATTCCTCTCTGCAGCATCATGAGTTTAAAAGGAAGTCATTAAACTTTTATTGTCCGCTCTAATTGCATTCATTCGTTCAAGAGAGATGGTACAAACCCTGACATGTCACTTCATCACCGCACAACCTTAGGGTGGTGCCTTTCAGTATTGTCTCGAATGAGGTGATTGCAGTGATTTGTGGCCCGTGCAGACAAATGGATTTGTCCATTTCTAGGCTTTAGCTCATTATTAAGTGGAGACAGAATGGAAAGTGGATGTATTATTCATGCAGGCGATACTGGTCAAGCATGAGACTAATTGAATTATTGGCATTTCACTGAATTGGTGTGAAATACGCGCCGTCCCTCATTAGGTTTTGAAAGTAACTCCGCTACGGATTGTCACAACTGCATACAAGCAAACTTTCTCACTTTCAAACTCTCCAGCATCATGTTGATGCAGCAGGGGATGATGATTCCTAATGCTCCAGTGGGTGAAAGGCAAGTATTGCACTAGTAATGCAGTATTAATAAGTACTGTCTGCTTTGAAATCCTGGAGTTAGATGTAGTTGCAATGGAAGGTAGCATCAACTGTCTAAATGGAGTCATATAGACTTGTAATGTTGGCCTTCTTTGGAATGAGGATTTTGAAGGATGCATGCATGATATGGATTGATTGAAAATGTCATTGAAAATTGGAACTAGTCGCCTGACATGTTTCAAGGTGGCAGGCGAAAATTCATCTGCCTTTCTTGACATTTTATCAGTTCAACAGCCTGCACACATCATTCTCTTCAAAACTGAAGAGGCTGGATGATTCAGCCTGCTACCAACAAAGAGGCTGCATGGTGATGGTAATAATAGTCTGAGTGAGGAGGGGGCTTTTTTATTTGGGTGTCAAATTGTGTTGATCTAGTTTTGTAATGTGTAAATGTTATGAAATTATCAACATCCTGTTACTCATTTCCTATTTCTTAGCTAAAACGTTTCCAGAAAGTTTCAGAATGTTCTACTGAACTATACATAAAAATGATGTTTGCCACGTGGTGGCCATCTTGAAAAATGACAGAGCAAGAGCCAAGCACTAGCTGGGGTTTTCAGTGGTCCGGTGCATCCTGATGCATCCTCGCTGGATTCTGTCCCCGGCACTTTCTCACTCCCAACTTATCGCTTGAGTCAGCTTTTGAAACACAAGGAATTTATTGTGTTTTATAGTGTGACAACGGTGTGGATAAGGTGTTATTAGGCTTAGGCACAAAAAAACTATCGGTTAGGATGTAGAAAAGTTTGTGATTATACAAAATGTTCAGTTACTTTCCAACTCCAGTCCATGAAACAAAGCAGCCAGCCATCCCCTCGTTAAGTGAAACTCAAGAGGAACATCACCTGACCTATTACTGGATTACCCCGTGTGTTGACAAATTATGCAAATGACCCCCCTGTTCTTTGATAATGAGTCTCAAGGGGATCCTGACACTTTGTCACTATATTGACCAATTGGGAGGATGAATGGGTTTCTGCACCATGCTTGAATGACAAATATTTCATAGTTGGATTGAAACTAATTTAACTATTTATCTAATAATAGACATGTTGAATCCAAGGGCAATTAGTTGTTTCCATGCTCTCTTTAAACCGATCCAACATTTTCTAATGAATACCATGGTTTCATCCCAGCCCAGCCACACTTAATTCCCTTTTTGTAGTCCCCAAATTAGCTCGCTTTTCATGTCTGATATGATGATAGAATATGAATATGAGCTAAGAATATAAACAATAACTAATCTGTTTAATTCAGAGTTGAGTGCAGCTTCAAATGAGAAAGCTGCTGTTTTTCATTGGTTCTGCAGGGCACCCAGAGGTGCTAAAGAGAAACCTCACATCCTGTTATTAGAAAACTAAAATTAGCAAGGCCTGATTGGAAATGTTTTTTCTCAGTTAGCCACCCCAATGCCAAGTGAGTCTTGAGATTAATAAGAAGGCACCCAGCTCCTGTCCTAAGACAGATGACTGCATTAATAAAGGAAAGTGGATGTAGTTCATTATGCAGATCTCTTCATGAAACCTTAAATAATGAAACTCATATTATTGAATTTGTGGATTCAGATTTTTGTAATCTGATAATAGGAATGTAATATGGAATATAGACTCCTACTGTTTGAGCCCAGTCTGCTTTTCTTGTTGCATGTGGTGATGTGATGATTGTGTGCAGAGTGTGTGTGCACATGGATTTTTTTCATTAATGTTGAAGAAGCTTGAGGACAGAGGGTCAAATCTAAAAGCACTTTGAGCAAATTCAACGATTGAAAGTTTTTTCTTGTCTATCAATTTCAGTTTTAAACTTATTTAATTTCCTTTTTCACCCTCCTGCAATGCAGATATGATATACAGTACATATAGAAGATATAGAGTTTACAACAAATACTAGCTAATATACATCGAAAGGAAGTACCTTACAATTTATGTCTCAATTATTTCATGAATCCTGCCTCCTAAAGAAAATGTCTGTGTCCTCTCTGTCAGGATTTGGAAATATCTCTCCTCACACAGATAGTGGACGGATCTTCTGCATAGTATACGCCCTGCTGGGGATTCCTCTATTTGGATTCTTATTGGCTGGTGTCGGGGACCAGTTGGGGACCATTTTTGGAAAGTGCATCGCCAAAGTAGAGAAGATGATTGTGGTGAGTTTGGAGAGGATTTTTTTTTATCTCCATAAATAATTACTATGACTATCAATCAATTAAAAATAACTAACTAATCAATCGTGATTCATTGCAATTAATTGTAATTGTTGCTATTATTTTTCTTCTTAATATTGAAATTTGTAATGATGGATATTTAAATGTTAAATCAGAGAATGAATGCAAAATGAATAGTAAGGAAATATATTTAAATCAAAAAACAATTTAATTACATCTTTTCAGTTTTGAGCACAGTTTCTCTCCTGTTAACTAAAGATTTTCATTAAAACCATCAAGACCATTGAGTGTCACTTATATGTACTAACAGCAATGAGAACAAAACTTTTACAGCTTTTAAAGTACAGCTCAATTAAAAAAAGAGAGATTAGAATCCAATACTTGCACTACAGTAAATTCATTAACAAATGTTCCATGTTTCAGTATTTGAAACTCAGATCAGAATATACAGTTGTTTTCAAACAAATATATTTTATTACTTAGTTTGTTTGTCTGTTTATGGCAGTGAAATGAGCCATCAACACACACAGATCAATATGTCACTCTGAAATAATGATGCTACTGTAGGCCTATTTACCACCGTGCAAGTCATAGGACTTGTTCAGCATTATGTCCAGAAATACACACGCTCACAAACACAAACTCATACAGTTCTGTGAGCATAGTTAGAGGGCATCATTACTCATGTTAGGAATAGGGAATATAAATGGGTCTAGCTCATGGTTAGTTATTACGTTTTTTCCTGGAAACCCAAACGGCTACCTTGAAAAACAAACAGCTCCTCAGTGCACGAGTCATTGGAGACGATATCTGCATTCACACACCTGGAGCAGTTTAAATGCACCAAACTGGAAGATTTTACTTTGTTATTTTGTTACCACCTCTGTTTTTTTATTAAATACATGACAGGAGTACAGTAAGATATATATTAAATGTAATGGTAATATATAGTGATAAATTACCATCAAAGACAGAGTTTTGACTGATAGCAGGTGATGTCAAGAATCACAGCAGATGCACATTCCTCAAAGGAAGCGGTATGTCTCAGCTGGCTTTACATCCCTGATGATTGTGACATGCACAGCCAGAGCCAGGGTTGGAGAGACTGCATTGCGGTAGAGTAAAGCAACCAGGAAATTTTCAATCATGGGAATGCATGTATGGAAAGCAACAGACCAAGGTGTCGGGCAAGACTGGGATCAGACAATCAGTGGCCTGCAGAGAGGAGCTAGGCCTCCATCAGTGGCCATAAAGGTGGCCACTAGATATACATGAACAGTATCAGTCAGAATTTGGACACTATTTCTTATTTAAATGAATGGGAATACAGGTTATTTGTTTCCCCAATTATGCCTTGACAGGAAACATAAGTTCTTTCTGATCATGAGAAAAGATTTTTTTTCAACTGCTATGTTATTGCACGACACAATGCAAAAATAGATTGTTGGATGTAATTATGTTTTCAATTTTCATATTGGGTGACAGCTTCCTGTTGTATTCCAGTAAGTCTGATGAGATGCTGATAATAGTCCACCGCTTCTGATGTCCGCGTAAAAGTGCTACAATAACAGCAGCGAGGGTTTCAGTAAACAGATTCCCAGAAAAATTATTGTGATTTGCTGCTGGCTCTGTGGCTTCCGTCCCTGGGGAGGAGTGGAGCGGTTGGCAGCTGGTTCAAACAATGGAAATAGATGTAACAGCTGCTGTGGTGGTTGCTGTGTGTGAAGATGCTGGCCTGAGAAAGAAACTTGCATTCACCGGTCTCTGTAGAACACATTAAGGCGGCAAGTAGTGTGTGTGTGTGTGTGTGTGTGTGTGCACGCGCACACGTGTGTGTGCTATTTATTTATGTGTATTTCCTCACAGATTCCAATACAGTCCCCAAACAGAAGAAGTTCTTTCTGTATGCTAAGGCAGGTTTTGATAGAGGAATTGATGATGATAATATGAGGAGAGTGTTGGCAATAGTAATAATTTATTAAGATAGTAAAAAAAACTTAAAAAAAGAAACACATAGGACAGAAACAAATGCAACAAATAAAAGGATAAATTAAAAAAAAAATATTTGGGAAAAAAATACAAGACTCATGCAAGAAATGAGTTAAGTTCCGGGGGTCCCTTGAAAAATATTTTAGCCGAATCATCATGCACATGGAAGACATGGAAGATGGGGGGAAAGAATATAGAATAATGAGTCCGATTAATCCAGCTAATGAACTAAGTTGGAAGGAACCTGACATGGTCTAGAAAATTTGATTCAATTTGATAAAATTTGACATTAAAGAGGGAGAGCGGTGTGGGCTCTCTGCTGTACGCTGCCTACTACTGTACAGTACTCCACTGCTCCGCTCAGTGAAGAAAAGGATGTCAGACATCACAGACTCCTGCAATCTAAGGTCTCCCTGCTCTTAACGCTTCCTCTCAGATGCATTTCATTTATGGGCTTACATAACTTGAAGGGAAAAGGGCAGGATTTACAGAGAGCAGAGCTATAAGCAGTCACCTCAAGTGGAAGTGCAGAACAGCTACAGCATACAGAACGTGCACTGATGTGCTGTAACAGTAATGCAAAGGAGAGGCTGCAGGGCTCACTTCAAATTAAAATCCTTCCCGTTACAGTGAGAGCACAGGCTGTAACTAATGAATCAATTATGATATCTACGGCGTCGCGACACATCAAGTCAC
The DNA here is from genome assembly GCA_030544235.1 of Lepturacanthus savala. Classification (NCBI taxonomy): domain Eukaryota; kingdom Metazoa; phylum Chordata; class Actinopteri; order Scombriformes; family Trichiuridae; genus Lepturacanthus; species Lepturacanthus savala. Next base: position 9,515,080 of record CM060477.1, on the reverse strand, counting down.
ATGACACCACGTGGGCGTGCCATCCGACGGAAAGGTTATGTCACATGAGCAGCCGGACGTTTGAAGTGTTGGACAAATGTATTCCTACAAAAAAAATGGATAAAGGAAGTGACTCATCAAAATCAGGCAGCGGAGGAGAACGGCAGCGCATTTCCTTCACAATGATGATATTATGTAAGAATTTTTTTTAATGTCATAGAAATCACTTATGCCTGAAAAATGCTCTTCTTGGCCAATTAACACTTAGAAAACCGTATAGGTAAAAGAGGGGAAGAAAGGATTTTCAGTGTCGCTAATTGTGCTGCAGAAAACCATCAACCTTATTCAAATCAGCCTCCGCAGTTCCTTTGCTTTCCTCTCAGTAAATAAAAAAGTTTATGTATTAAGTATTTTTTTTATTTATGGATCCCCACAGAAGTGGAAAGTCAGCCGGACAAAGATCCGCGTCATCTCCACGCTGGTCTTCATCCTGTTCGGGTGTCTCATCTTCGTGGCCCTGCCAGCCGTCATCTTCAAGCACATCGAGGGCTGGAGCACGCTGGAGTCCATCTACTTTGTGGTCATCACCCTGTCCACCATTGGCTTTGGAGACTTTGTCGCCGGTGATAAAGGTCATTTAGTTTCCGAATCATTGCATCTGCGTTTTCAATTATGAGCCTATGTTTTATGATATGACAACACTGTGGTTCAGGTCTAGTTACAATTGACTCTTCAAGACTATCAACACTGAATCTTTCGGTAATATTTAATAATGCTTAATGGTGATTCACATATTTAAACCTATTCCACCATTTGAAATATTCCAATTCTTGATTTTTGATTCTTCAAGTTTTTCTTTCCATTTCTGGAATGTTGTTTGACATTAAGGGAAGATGGCAGTTTTATGACTGCAATTCTACATATTTGTTCTATTTCTAATGTAATGCAGATGGTGATACACATACATTATATATACATATATATTAGTATGTATTTATTATTATATATATACATTTTTGCCTTTTTAATATGGAAGATTTTAATGATACAATTTGTAATTAAATACCCAAAAGAATTTAGTACTGGGCAGAAAACAAAGCTTCTTCACCAATCTGATTCAATGAATGGTCAAAAATTTTATAGTGGCTTAAATAAAGAAGCCAGTGTATATTTTCCTTTTCCTTGTATATTTTTGTGTGACTATTCCCTTCAATACTTTTAGTTATTTTTTTATGTATTGTTATATATGTATACATATTATCATTGTATCATGAATCTTGTTAAGGGGTGCTGCGGCTTGATTGCTTTCTTCTTCTTCTTCCTTTCCAATATATTTCTAATATATTCCCTATGTAAAATATAGTAGAAATGTCCCTGACGCAATTGTAACAATGTTTAGTTATTGATCCCTAAGAGCAATTAAGAGAGAAGAAAAGGAATGTTTAAAGTATGTTTGTGTGTGCATGTACTGTACGTTATTAGCTTGATTTGACCTACTTGGAATACAAGAGAGGCAGATGGGGAAAATCACAAACACTTCGGTGATTCATTTTCCCTGAGCACTCCTAATGATTATAGATTAAATTAAGCCACATGTGCCAAACCCAGTGGTTAAAGTAAACTAATCAGTCTGGGCTGCTGTTGGTCAAACCGGTGTTGTAGCTATCGGTTTGCTTTTGCATTTGTTGAAGACGTTGCGGCTGTTAACGACATGTGCTCGTTTGGGCTACAGGTGCTGTATGTGTTGCCTCGAGATGGCTTATTGATTTTACAAGGACAAAAAACAGTCCCTTAATCAAGCGTGTGACATTGTGCAAATCGTGTCTCTTTATGTTTTGTTTATTGTTCCAAACGGTCTCTGATGCAAAGCTAAAGCTCTTTGGCAATTGAAGACAGTGCTGTGACAGAAACACATGACCACCCGTCCAACTGGAGACAGAGCTCATTAAGTTGTACGCAGTTAAAAACCTGCCTTTTCAGTTTAAATCAATGGTAGTTGTTTTCGTTCTATCACTCAGAGCGGTGGTCAATAATATCCGTCGCCCAGGATGATGGAACAGAGTATAACCCACTGCTGCTTTCATTTGTCAGGTGGCTCAGAGAGTCCAGACTATCTGAACTTCTACAAGCCGGTGGTGTGGTTCTGGATCCTGGTGGGCCTGGCGTACTTTGCCGCCGTTCTCAGCATGATCGGAGACTGGTTCCGGGTCATCTCCAAGAAAACTAAGGAGGAGGTATGTGGAGCTGTGCTGTGAGAACATTAGAGGCGATGCACGTACGGGGTAAAAGTGGAAAAACAAGTTTTTTTACTGTGTAGATTCATGTTACAAGCTTGTTATTTAACTCCCAACTAGTCTGACGATCAGTGGCTCCTTTTTTTCTTGCTACATTATTGAGCAGCTTCTTAAGTATCAAAAATACAAATCACAAATATTCGCAGCGGGATGCTTGATGAGCTGCATCATTCTAGCCAAGAACTCTCTCCGATAAATCAATATCTTCTGCCTGTCTTTGGACTCTTAAGGTAGTCAGGTGTCAAGTTGTGTCAAAAATAAAAAAAATAGATTTTCAGAGACCAATCCTGGCAATGTACAATCTACCAATACTTTGCATTCCTAAAAAGCATGAAAATATTTTTTCAACTTTAGCTGCAGGGGTAACACATCCCCCCTATCCCCACACACAAAGTGAGAGGAAGAAGAAGGAAGCACGTACACAAGTGTGTGTATGTCCTCCGGTGTGTGTATGTCCTCTGGTGTGAGTATGTCCTCTGGTGTGTGTGTGTCGGGTGTGTGTGTATTGAGATGTGCCGTTGATTTTAACTTGCGTGTTCTGAAGTCCCCCTGAGACAAGCACTCTTCAGAGCATGATAAATAAACAGCCTGGAGAGGCAGGCTACAGTACACCAGTGCTTTATGAATGGCAGATCAATGGTGTGTTCTCTCCTCTCCCAAAGCCTAAGGATCAAGGAGCAAAAACAAACACGCTGCACCGAACACATTATCTCCAGGGACCCGGGCCATTTGCTTATGCCCACATGCATTTCCTGTTTATTTCTTTTTCCTGTTTATTTTTCTCTCTCTCTCATTTTATTTTAGAAAAAATCTCAAGGATAAAGTGATGGTTGTGTAAGGTTGTCACATCAGGATTCCCTCAACAGCTGTCATCCAACTGTGTACATAGCAATCGTGACAAAAAATACAAGCAAGCAAATCAGGAATGGAATAGATACTTCATATCTCAGATAACATAAGGTTAGGTCCTTGAATACAAACTTTTTATTCTTTGTATAATTTATTTTTGTAGGACAGCAGAGTTGTAATCGTTTTTTTTGCTGATGACACCAACTTATTAAGTTAAGAACGAAATGGTTACGGTCAAAACTGACAAGCACACACCCACTGAGGGGGGATTTCACACTTAATTTATAATATCTTTCTTAATTTCTTTAATTTTGCATATAACAATCTATGAGAATTCTTGTAATAATATACTGTAAATAATCAAAAACCTAAGTTTCTCAAATGAATAGATTTTTTTGATATTATGTCAATGAACAGCAAATCATTAATGGGCACCTGTCACTATTCATACTGACCACTTCCTTAAATAATGTTCCTGATTAAATCTGGTGCTAAATGGGAGATACAGTACATATCTGCATTTCTGCGAGTGATGAAGGAAAAATAATTAGTGCAAATAATAGATGATAGTCATGAGCTTTTTTGTGAGCTTCACTAATTGGAGAGCCATGTGAACAGAAGCTGGAGGCAAAAACTGTTAAACTGTAGTGTGAACAGATTAATGATCGTCATTTATGTTCATGAGAATGAATCAATTTTTTTTATAGGTCAGCAGTTCACATTTTAGAAGGATTTTCTCTTAACCCACTATAGAGACCAAAATACACCACAGGAGGTTAAGACAAAATACCTCTAACCCAATGATTCTGAAACTTTTTAAGATCAAGGACCCTTGATCTCATTAAAAACTAGACCACAGACCATCTGTTAAGATTTGTGTTTTAAGATGTTTTTAACAGAAATGTCAGAAACCCGAGGCCAAAATGATGGAGGACTGAAGCCGCCATAATTAAGAATAAATAAATATTGACTCAGTATATCAATAAATATACCAGTAAATGTCCATACTTCCATTGAATTTTCCACTAAATGAATTAATAAAATGAATTTGTTACTTTTTACATTTATTTAATATTAATTTATTTTACTGTTAACTTTACAAAATTAGTGTATGTATTTATTTATTTTGTATTATTATTATTTATTTATTTATATAAATTTATTTAAATAAATTCATGTGCAAAGGGAAAATAATACACAAATAATAGGAAATAAATACAACTAAATTAAGTAAATATGTTTATTTTTTATTATGGCAGCCCTCTATACAAATACATTCTACATTCTGTCATTGTGGAATTATAGCGAAAATAAATTATTCTTTTTTCTGAGGACCCCTTGGAACCTTTTCAAGGACCCCTGGACCCCCAGGGGACCCCACTTTGAGAACCACTGCTCTAACCTACCATAGAAATGAAATTCATAAAATTCACATTGTTCTTTTTTTAATTTTAATAAAATTTGATTTATAATCTGTTGGAAATTTGCTGAAGCTCAAATGAACTACAGATGCATATGTATCAAAATGGTGAAGATTGTGTTTTAACACCCACAGGCATCAACTTATAGTCTATCGCTCTGCAGGTTGGGGAATTCCGGGCTCACGCAGCCGAATGGACGGCGAATGTGTCGGCGGAGTTCAAAGAGACCCGGCGGCGGCTCAGCGTCGACATCTATGACAAGTTCCAGCGCGCCGCGTCCATCAAGCGCAAGCTGTCGTCCGAGCTGGGCATAAACCAGGAAATGACCCCTGGCAAGAGAACTCTGTCGGTCAACCTGTGCGAGGACAGGGAGACGTACCCCAACTTCACACTGTCACTCAGTCCCGTCCCGACCGGGGGCCTGGCCAGGAACGGCAGCTTCTACCTAAACGGCCTCAGCCCAGACTACGCCGACCGGCGGGAGATCGCCATCATCGAAAATCTCAAATGAAGGAAAACTGAGTGGGACGCACAGGTGGAGGACAGAGCCTACAAACACACACACACACTCACACACACATGCACACGTCAGATGAAGTACCTACTCACATTCATTAAGTCGACGGAGATCCAATCATTGATTGGGAACCTTGAGAGTCTTAGACACGGATCAATCATCACGCCCTGACTTTCCTGTGTGTGTTTAACAGACACCAACACACACACACACAAACACAGGGTGTGCTATCAGACACATTTCTGTCATTTATGCCCACAACCATGCCAGCGGGATCGACAGCTGTGTTAGTGATTGAACCAAATCAGTGGTGTGACCCTGACTGGAACAAAAGATTGTAGGGGCCGTTGAACAAACTTCTCTCATGAGCGGGAAGGAAAATGAAATCCCATACCGAGGTAGCAACATACCCAACCTCTTCGCTCATATGGCCACATACACATCTGTGGACACAGAAATAAATGCATTCGTCAAACCTAGGAAGCAATAGATGTATCCGTGCTTATCTTCTTTTGATTTTCCAGAGACCCTGAAATCTGCATCAGATAAAGAGGATCCTCTCTGCTAAAAAACACAGTCTAACGTCAACGATAGACACTAGTTCTCAACAAGACAGCGCTTCTGTGCTTCTGTGTGTATTTCAAAGGAATGTTGCTCTTTCTTTAAGTTTACACTTCACACAGTATGAATTGAGATGCTTTGCATTCACCGGTCAGTCTGCAGTCACTAAAGACATGAATGTTGTTTTTCTGTCATGTCCGACATTTAGCTTTTCAACACAAATAATAATCCACTTGTGCCTTATTGAAAACCACATGTGAAACTGAGTAACGCTATGTCTCTCCACTCATGCTGATATGTTTTATATGAGCACAGCGGTAACCAGTATGTGATTTGTCCACTTTTTTTTATCCCCACCAACTTCCCAAAGGATATTGTTGCAGATGCCTTAAAAATAGCTGTGGCATTTCTAATTCTACGATTTCATTTCATTCTGTTTTCTTCCCTCTCTCCCTACTACAGTTGACTTTTGATAACTATGTATAATGAGCAACGTCATAGTTCTGACACTATTAACTTTATCTTGAATTACGTAACTGTATTATAGGAATATTATAGGAATACTACAGGCAGCAGTGTGTCTCTATGATCCTCACGCTCATCTGTGGCTACACATTTCTACTTGTCACTTTCGTCACAAAGGCGACACTACTCTATATATAGAATATATATAGGCTACAATATAGTGTAGAATTTCGTATTTATAGTATATAGTTTAGAGATTTTTTATAGATCCGAAACTGACAAGAAGGGCGGGGCTAAGAGAAAATGGTGCAATTATGAATCTGTCTGCTACTCCAGCAACATGGACAGGATTTATCAATACACAGCACAGTCAGGCTGCTGATATTTCAGTGTCATAGTGGGAGCCGAATAGAGATATATGTACATATATATAGATAGATAGATAAATGGATTAGAACTTGCACAAACCTCAGTCAGATAAAGGATCAATGAGTCCAGCTGACTAGAAGAACATGTTCAATAAAAACCTCTCTGTCCCTGCACTCTCTCCGGGGGGCAGGTTGGTAAAGGGGATGGCGAAGATGACCAAAGGGCTTTTTGGTCATTTTGCCAACAAAGTGGTAATGACCTATAGCATATCTAGGAAAACAGTATGATGGAGATATAAATGGAAGAAGAGGAGATCACTTCGCAAAAGACAAATAGTAACACCAATTAGGAAAATGTCACTTTCTGGTCTGTCGTTGTGTTTTAGGTATTTACTACCAGTCTCAACCCACTATAGTAATAATCCTGCTGTTCAGGCTCACACAGGATCTGATTGCCTTGTCATTTCCCACTGATAAAATCCCATCCTACGGGTTTCATGTTTATTTCATGAACCTGTAATATAGATCAATTTAGGGTCAATATTTCCTTTTTTTAATCAACAGGAGATGCAGTAAATCCTTGCATGTATGGTACTGTAGCAATGAGAGCACCAGCTGTAAAGAGTATATTTGCCGTACCACTTTGATTTAAGATGTTAGGTCATGTTTCCACAGATGAGTTAAAACGAGAACCACAATCAGAAACCCCTATTATATAACCTTATTATATACCCCTATATACCTATGGGTATCACTGCATTGATTAAATTACCAAGGCACTGACACCTGAAAAGTTACATCTCTTAGAAATAGGTGAACTGATTTAGATACATGCTGCTCTGAAGCTGGTTTGGTGTTGATTGAAGGTCATGAAAATGGCAAGAATGTCATGCTGGCATGGAATATAGATTTTTATTTCACATTATAGAAGAGTCATTTTTTATTCAGGCTATTTCTGCAAGAATGGATAGTTTTGGTTCAGTTACGCAAGGACGATTTAGGTTGTGTGTGAATTATGGATCTTATAGATTTGCTTTTGTAGCGCCACAAGACACACTAAAATGACCTGTCATAAAGTTTGTGACAGTACTGTATGGCTTCTGGCATTCTATGGTCTTCTATACCAGCTGTCTGTAATGTATCAAGTTAGCCAGTGGAAAAGAACATGTGTTGTGTAACCTTAACAAAAGAGCAGGAGCCAGTTGCACCAGACTTCAATAAAAAAGAGATTTGAAATTCAAAATGATTGCAACAGACAGTAACAAACATTATTTTTTAGTTGACTATTTGACCAATTAGCATTATCAAACATTTCTTCTTCTTACCTGAATTAGAAAAAGATGGTAGTTTTTGGACTTTGTATGTATACATACATAAGTTAAAGTATTCTATATGTACTAGAATACTTTATTAAATCATTCCACCAACAAAAACAAATGGTTGGAGGTTATACTACAGCTTATCATACTACAGTGGCTTGTTTAAATATTATATTTGAGTTTGATTGGGCAGTGCATATATATCAAAAGTTTTCAGCAGCCACAACTTAACTTATATTTTAACGGGGCAACTTGGTTTAATAAGTCACTGGTGCAACATTTGCTAGTAGTTGCTTTATTAATGAGTATCTGGTGCAACCTGTTCCAGGATGGTATTAGTAGGTTTTCTGCCTTTTTCTGGTTTATATCTCCAGGTTTCCTTGGAAAACTGTAATGTCTGGTCTACTAAGCATGGATCTGTGCAGAGTCTGACCAACTGTGCTGTAAGGTGAGCTGTCATGTGTTATCACGTCAAAGAGGACTCACAAAGTAACTGAAGAAAAGATTTTTTTTAATAAGGTCATGAGATGCTTTTTAACAAGGTCAGGTCTCTAAAAATATCAATATGCTCTTCTTTTTGTGTTTATAAATAGCAAACAACAAAACACTTACTGTGTTTCATACGGACTTGACACTGAAAGACAGACTGCTAGTGCATTAATGCTGTGTTGCCTGGGGGAGCGACTGAGGAGTCGTGGAGCGCTATCAATGGAACATTACATAATATGTCAGGCAACATGTGAGCATATGTGTGCACGATTGTGTTTACAGTATGTGTGTGCGAGTATGAACGAATGTGTGAATGCCCGCATGCAAATGGGGGTTTGGGAGAATTTATTTAATTTCCACCCACATAAACATTTTCACATCGCATCCTCTTCTTTTCCCAGGGTGACAGTTTTTAATTAAGTCTGTGGTTTGCTTCTTAATCCCAGCTCAAGCATGTTGAATGTATCTATCCATTCATGACGGCAGAGATGAGCCTCATTTTGAATGTAAGCACATTCATGATTTAGCGTTGTGATTTATGTATGCAAAAGAGCTCATTTAGCTCAGTGGGTGTGCTGTGAAAACAAATACAGGCTTTTTATAGCCAGAAATGATGCCATAAAACATGATTATTTACCGTAATGATCGTAATGAAAGATCAATGTTGTCATGTGGTTTCGGAAAAATAAAAAAAAAATGTGGAGCATTGGAATCCATTCATCAACTGTCAATTTGTTTGGGATTTGGCCATTTTCCTAAAATTTTAGCATGAGACTCTACTTTTTTTTTAAATGAGACACATTATGACAATTCAAACAGAATTAATTGTTGATTCTCTAATTGTACAATTCTACAATTTTCTAATAAAAAAACCCAACTGTAAAAAATGCCAGTATACATGTGAGAGGTCATGTACACACATGCACATTTTTAATAAATTAACATGATTTTAACAAGTGTTGCATGCTATTTTAAGTGTTACTTCCATTGTTTATAGATCGGATTTGTCTATAATCCCAGGCTTTGCTTTAATTATAGAATGGCAACCATGTGTTTCCAGTATGTTAATATGTTAATGTGGGTATTACCCCTCAAATCATTAAAAAAACAACCTTTATTTAGAATAAAACATTTGTATGCAAAAAGACAAGGGTGAATGTTTTCTTCCAGTTCAGTTTCTTTCCATTAAGATGAAATAAGATGAAATAATCCTTTCTTAGTTCAACAACAAGAGAATTTGCGGTGTTATTCCTGTCAAGAAATTAAATGAAAAGGTCAAAACCAGCAAAAGGTTAGTCCATCTCATTACTTTGACTTTACTCCCATTGGTTCCTACTGTACATGCAAACCTTTAAAAAAAAGCTCACAGATATAATCCCATTAAAAAAAAAAAAAAAAAAAAAAAAAAAGCTCACTAATTTCCATAAAGAACTGGGTACTGCACTTTTTAGAAATTATTACTTAAACAAAGGAAATAATGCCCTCCTCACCATTAACACCGGAGCACCCCAGGGATGCGCTTTTAGCCCCCTGCGGTACTCTCTGTGCACACACAACTATAAAGGAAGTTCTGTCTCTGCCAGGATTACATTTCACAGTGATTGTACCTTATATGATATAAAGTGATAATATTTTGTGACGTATAGTGGATATTTTAGAGGCATACACATTTGGTATCCTAATGAGCAGGGAAGTAAAAAAAAACTTTATATTATGTATAATGGTTAAGTTCTTTTCCAGAAATAATTGTACAGCATTTCCAGTTCTAGAAAAATAACCTGCAGCTGACTCCTCTGTGCAGCTCAATAATGAACATCACAATGATATTATAATTGCGTGAACACAATAACAGATACTGGCCAGCTGAGTCAAGAGTTACAATATGTTCTTCATGGCTCAAGCACAGCACAGCGGAGAACTGCTACTTAGTGTTGAATATTTGTATAGACACCTCTATCCTTACCTTCTGTCCTGTTTTTAGGATTCATCTTTTTAAAGTATTACTGCTTATGCAAGAGGACAAAGTTCCAATGGTTCATGTCTTAGAAATACACAAGCAAACAAACTCTGATCAGGGACTCAGGCGGTTTTCCTTAATGGAAGCTGACAGGTCACTTAATGATTCTAAAAATAGACGGCGACACGGTGCATCACCGTCCAGCCTCTGCTCCGTCTACAGACAGACACGTCCATAACCACATCCTCAGATGTCGCATTACAGACGAGAACATGACCCACAACTCTGCTCCCTTCAAATGGGAGCCGGAGTGATTCACCGCTCTGAGTTGATTGTGGAGTGGCTATACTTAGATGCAAAGAGGGAGTATTTTGCATCCTATAGACAGGCGACCGCAGAGCCAGCCCAGTCGGAGATCGGTGGGTGCATTAGTGATTTTGTCTGCAGTGACCTCGGCGACAGACTACATCACACCCCAACCACTGCTGCTTCTGCTTTAAAAGTGTATGGCGAGAGCACGGAGGCAGCACTTACCTCACACATCGAGGGTGAGCCGGAGCTGTGTGTGGGTGGGTAGTGTGTTCGTGTGGAAGGACTTCATGTGACAGGTCCATTGCAGACTATAATTTGACAGTATTATTCAGCTTATAATTGGGCCTCATAATGTATTTTCCTTTGATTTTACTTTGAATTCAGTTTCTTTGGCCCTATTATAGAGTACCGATGATTGCTGCTGTGAGCATAAAAACACTCAGCTGGATAGATTGCAGAGCATCAGCTTTGGAAATACAGTTCAAGTGATTTTGAGGCACAATGCGTTGTTAGCATGTGGCAACAAGATATTATATTAAACATAGGACCATGCTGATATGGACATTTGAAATTGCAAGGGTGCATTTTATTGCTTGTAAATTTAGCTCTTCCTTTTCATGTATTTTTTACAGATGACAAATTCCATCGTTCTGCTTTAAAAGTTTACTTAGACATTTTGTTTCATTACACAAAGATGAAATACCAGCCTCGTTAAGTGGCTTAGCTTAGTATCAAGGAGGCCGTGGGGTAAACAGGTAGCCTGGTTCACAATGTACCTAATTTCCTAGAACCAGGTGGTGATTTGCTTAGGCAGCATTAAGACTTATAACAGGTGGATCAGGGATTGTCCAAAGCTCAAAAATACACTTACCAAACCAGCTCTAATGGCCTCTACTTAACCATTTAATCTTCACCATCAGTAATAATGTTGTCTAATTAAATAACATGCGTGAGCGATAATCACAATGCCTGAAATGAATTAGAATATGAATGATCTTAGTTTTGTTTTGGTTTTTTTTGCTGAAAACACACAGAGCTAGCAACTTTGCAGATACCTTACCGATGACATTATGTGGAGGTAAAGCCGCTATATTGTTTGAGATCAGTAAAAATATTGGTAGGAACAATCCAGCAACACCTTGATGTCCCTACCATCCGCATCTAAATCTACGCCCCTTGCCTTTTCATGAATCTCGCAGTATTTTCCTGCTGTTTCCAGTGTGTTGCAGATAGGATATCCGTTCATGCTGAGAGGATGAATGACATCCTGACCTTTAGCCCACAGCTTCAATGCTCCCTGCGGACCATGAATAGATGTCGTATTTGGAAAAGATGTCCTTGATAAATAGTAATGACAGCAACCCAAACAAAGTCTGCAAAACTCATTAGCTCTAAAATACATAGTTATCCTTAATGTATGAAACAAGGTAAAATAATACCACAATCAAAAGAAGAAAATATATGTACTTAAATCATTTAGCTATGTGATTTTGGACATTGTACTCACAAGTCTACAGTATATTTGAATTTTGTATATTCCTTTATAATGATAGTTATCATCTGTTCTGAAGTATCTCATCCTTTTATCTCAAAATCCAGTCGATGATTAGAAAGCAGGTGCAATACCTGTGAGAGGCTGTGCATGCAACATAAAGTCTCTGCCTGAGGCATTCAAGTTGACTTAACAAGCTCAAGTCTGAACAGATTTCTAGTCCATTAGACACATTTGTGATTTAACAGCACAAAGAAGTCAAGGTTTTTGAGTCCCCTTGAAATGTTTTGGAGACTTGCTGCTGCTATTTTTCTGTTTGAAATGGGTTGAGGGAATAGGTTGTCCCCGGTCTTCCTTCTGTAAGCGATTCACTAAAATGCTCTTGACAAATCTTGAAATACTCTACAGACGATTTCTTTAAAATGTCTAGTGGAGTGTTTCCATAATATTATCAGACTATTTTCATGCTGTAGAAATAGGTTTGGCTGAGCTGCTGATGATAGAGGTTGCTGTAGAATGTATAACGATATTGTCTAACCTACAATGCTGTGTGTCTAATATGCAATTAGCCTACTTAGACACATCTTTCTGGGTTTAAATATGGCCTATAGAATAATGAATAGAGAAGAAAATAACACTCATTCCTTAGACTCAATGGCACTGGATCCAACAGATACGACACATCAGCGGGCTGAACAGAGATAGGGTGGGGTAGTGGAACTTTATCAGAAAGAGCCAGGACTCAGCTGACTCCACTGCATTTCTATAGAAATTGAAAGTACTGGAATTCAGATTAAGGTATTTTCTTTATTTGTTTGAGTTAACATTATAGATAGTGTCTGACTAACAATTTCTCATCAGTAGACATGTCATTTCTAAACAAATGTCTATATATATATATATATATATATATATATATATATATATATATATATATATATATATATATATATATATATATATATATATATATATATATATTGTGATTGTTTTAGCTGTTTAGCTGCACTGATGCACAGACACAACATGTATTACATCAGTCCTTGGAAAGAAAGTGAAATGCTGTAAACATGTCAACATTTTTAATCCGTACAGCCAGGGAAACAAAACATGAGCTGGTTTCAATGATATCTAAGTTTCCTTAATTATACACCTCTTTACTGGTTTCTGTGGTTGCCATGGTATCAGTGGTGTTAAGGTCCAGAAGCAGCACAGACAGGCGGAGGATAAGTGCAAAAAAAAAGGAATTTATTGTGGGCAGCAGAAAACAAGGTCTTGGCTTAGGGCTGTTGGTAGAGATCCAGCAGGGGAGAAAGGAATTCAGAGGATCCAAGAGCAAGGTCCAGAGAGTGAAGACCAGAACTAGAGGCTGGAGATAAGGTATGGATTGGTGCAGCAAACAGGGAGAGAGGAGTTAGTTCACGGCAGGTTTAAGATACAATACGACGTGATTGAACTGTATAAAAGAGTCTACAAAGGTCATCTGGAGTTGAATTTGATGAGTGGCAATTGGTGGCCTGACTCCTGCATACCTGTTTCCTATCCTGCAATCAACACAGACAAGGGAGGTGGAAAAGGGGAGCGGCTGCAGCTCGGCAGAGGTGGAAATGCATGACAAGCAGAGAAATGTAAAAAAAAAAATTAAAATACTCTATAGGCTACACCTTATATTCAACAGACATAGAGATGGCACCAGCAGCTAACAACAACTCTGGGGACAACTTTTCTCTTAGAGAAAAATAGGAATTGTTTTGCAGATAGGGGTTGCCATAATAACTGGTGCAAAAAAAGTTTACTTTGACCTTTTATTTTTATGTTTTTAATTATTTAATTATATTACAATAATAATAATAATTATTAATAATAATGTTGTTCAGTGGTTTCTAACCTTGGGATCAAGGCCAGATAAATCTGAGGGGTCATGAGAAAATAAATAAATTTTTAATAGCTTTTTGTTGAAACAGTGGTTTCGTTTGAACATTGTAATAATTGTTTAAAATAAAACCATGTGGGTATGTAAGTGTTAAAATACTACTTAATAAAACTGGAGCTGTAGGATATTATAAGAAAAAGATAATGGCTGAATATTAGAAAACCAATTAAAAGTGTTATACCTGACTGGCTTCATAAAAAGTGTCTCACCCTAGAATTATGATCCTTACAGCTTTAATAGACATATTTTACTGCTTCCGGTAGATTGAAGGAGCTACAGTTAGGTACCTCAGACAAGTAGGAATCAAAGAGTGTTCCCTTGGTGCTTTTCCAGCTTCTTTGTTATAAAAAAGAGCGAGGGGATTTGGTGTCAAGAATAACCATGTTAGTGCCGCTGTTCCGGTGGAACTTAAGTGCATTCATGCACAAGAGAAATCAGTCACTGGGGCCAATTAAGAAAACATTTCAAATTCATTAACATACAGAGGTTTCTTGTGAGAATAAATCCCTGTAACTTTGATATGCGGAAAGCTTTGGCCTGTCGGGAAATTAAAATTACTGTTGCGTATGATCAAGCATTTTCATCAGAGATAAGCACCTGAGACATAATAGAGGAGGTCAATCAGCAAAACATAGTGAAGAGCTTTTCGCCTTTTAATCAATCTATTTATCTTAATTGGTCACATTTGATCACAGTGAACTTTTTTTCAAAGGATGCAAAATCATTGAGTTCCAAGAGTTCCATTCAAGACTGTAATTAATTAAACTACACTTGAGACTTATTGCTGGCAAGAAGCCAAACCACATAAGTGGCTAAAATCCTGCATAGTGGATCCAGTACTGTAAATAATAGGCAGCACAAGTATCATACCTACCTCGTTATAATGACCAGTGGATGAAGTTTATTCTCTTGGGAAAAGGCTGAGCCACAAATATAGGGACTGTTATAGCTGTTTTAGCAGGATGTAAAATCGTTGGGGCCCGTAAATAATATCTGCCAATTCCTGCAGCCACCCAGGAGAGAGGCCGGTGATGAGTTTGGAGAAAAAAAAACAAGGAAAGGAAATCTCACACATGAATCGCATCAGAGTCCCAACCCTGTCAACAGGAACAAGTGATCTCGTCACTGTGCAACACAGGAGGGAAGTGAACAGTAAGGAAGAGCTTCCATGGACGAGAGCACACCCAATTTTAACTATATATATATATATATATATATATATATATATATATAGTACTACCTTTCCTATACATTATTGATTTCAATTATTTCAAGCTTGGCAAGGTCATATTTTTTCAGTGAGTACCTTTCTGGGACCAGTGTGTGTTCACTCCCATTAAATCTGCACCGATGTATAATTTTATATTAACAATGGATGAAAGGTCTGTTATATGAAGGGGGTTGCTCGTAGTGATGAACCCATAAAAAAGACGAGTGCACTCAGCAGAGTGCATCTGGGGGCATGTGTCTGGGAAACAGGATGTGCATGGCAGACCGTGTGACCAGGATGCATAAGAGTAGTGGAACGATATGCAGGTTACATTAATCAAGGTGTAACCAGAGTAGACGGGCTATACAGCCCCACGATGTAGGCTCAGGTGAAGCAGCTGTTGATCACCAGCGGCCCCCACCGGCTGGTGAAGAGGAGTGAGGAGTCAGCAGTCAATGGCGTTATAAATAGTGTTTTCAAAAGATGTGAATCACCGCAACCATGTGAGGTCGTTGAGTGTAGAGTCATAAATATGCAAAAGTATATATGTATTAGGCTGAAGGCTCCGGTAAGCGAAATTAAACACATGATCCCCTCCAGGAAATTATCAACCAAACCTGCAGTTACCCTCAGGTCCAGTATTCTAGCATCTGTTGGTTCAGAGCTTTTGGCCCAATCTATCAAATTTTGGATGGATCAAGAATCACAACTCGCAAGGGTTAATGTCATCAAGACCATTTAAAGGATTACAGAGTTGGCTTTGAAAGATAAAATATTGAGCATTGACACCACATCCATTACATATCTGGAGCTTTCAGAGAAATCAGTTCCCCAGTTGAAATTATGACTTGGATGTTGACACATTCACAAGTCAGTCATTTTGTATACCTGCTTATTCATTAGGGTCACGGGGGTCTGCCGGTGCCAATCCCATCAGACTTTGGGCAAGAGGCAGGGATACACCCCAGACAGGTCCCCAGCCTATTGTGAGGAACACACCCCATTCACTCACACCTACGGGCAATTTAGAGTCTCCAATTAACCTAAGCATGTCTTTGGACTGTAGGAGGAAGCCGAAGGAACCAGAAAAAACCCACGGGGACACAGGGAGGACATGCAAACTCCAAGCAGAAAGGTCCCAACTCAAGGATTTCAATCTCTGAGCTTCATACTGTCACACCACAATGCTACCCACTGTTCCACCCTATTCACAAGTCTGACACCACATTTTAACTAATGCCATATAACATGAACACGGCATCACCTTCTACAGGCTGCTAGAAACATGACTCCAAATGAATGCTAATGCTACTGTTTACTACTACAGTTACTCCAGTCGGGGCCCCCCTGATGAACCTATTCCTTCACCTGCTTGGTTGGACCCACCCTTCTGCCCCCACCCTACGGCATCTCTACAGACTGAAACATCCTTACATCTTTATAGACTGATACATCATCATAAAATGGATGTCTGTCAGTCCTGGTTGATTATTTATTTAGAGGTTTGGTGGCATCAGTTGCACATCACTCCATTAGTGTCCATTTGCCAAGTAGTTTGTAGTTATTGGAAGTAATAGTTTCATAATTGATTTACTCAGCTGGAATGAATGAATGTTACTTTGCATTGTTTGTGCCCTACAGAACCTGAATACAGATTCAGACTGGATTCAGATTGATTTACATTTGTATAAAATAGATTTTATAGTCTTCCAACCACTCAAAGCACTTTACATTACATGCCAACATTGAGGCTGCCACAAGAGCTACTCACCTCATCATCAGGAGCATTTTGGGGTTCAGTATCTTGCCCAAGGGTACTTTGGCATTTGGATTGGTCTGGGAATAGAACTGCCAATCTTCTGATTAATGGACCCACTCCACCTCCTGAGCCACAACACAAGCACACCGGTATACCATGCTGCATATCACCACCAATGTGCCGTTACAGTAACTTGCATGTTTGAGCTATATAAGCTTAAATTGCAAAGTTGCGGTATAGTCAGCATCCCAGTGGATTACCTCTCACACATGTCCTCACTCTGGGTCCTCAGAGGCCCCTCTTTGTTCATCTATCCTCGCTCCTCAGAGCAGAAATAATTAGTGCTTTGGGACAGCCTTCACGATGACAGAAAAGATGGGTCAAGTGAGGAGTGAGGAACATTCAACTAAGGGAATATAGGGATATACACATTAAGAAAGAGAGGAGAAGGTTGAAACCTGAAGCGGTTTGTTCAATGCAGTAGCCTCTCACAAGACTCACAAAAGGCAGACACTGAACAATGAAACGAGCAAGGTAATCATTTATCCGGGCAAAACAGAAACCCATTCAATCCACTTAAACATGAGTGACCAAGCAAAGCGGAGAGCAAATAGAGGAGCCTAAGTAGACAGAGCACAGGTGCAACCAATGATTAATCAACACAGTCTAATTAACTGAAGACTGCTCTGTAGAGAAAACTCAACCAGGAAGGAAAACAAGAAAGGACAAAGCCCTGCTGTGGCACAAATTATTTGCTTTCCTTGATCTTCTAAACCTTAGACCGAATGAGTCAATTCTCTCACAATTCTCTCAGATTGGGATAAATTCACCGAATCAAGACAGGATGAGACACAATCAAAACCTTGAGTGAAACTATTGTTCTGTGACTATTGAGTCTAGAAATACAACGGTGGTAAAATATTATGCATGATGCAAGATTTGAGAGACGCAGTGAAACACATTACAGTAGCTGTGTATCTCCAATGTAGCAGGTTTGATCCGTACTTTCACTGCCTGTATTTGTAATTTACACCTTTGTGGACCGTAGTTAGTCGTTAGCGCTCTAGCCAGCTGCGGTTCATGTGATAATCAATGTTTTCTTATCTTCAAAAAATTGTATAAAAAGACCAAATCTTATGATGAAATGATTTAGCTGAAAATGTCGCCTGTGTAGCCAAAGCCTAATATATAATAACTTATTCGTGTGTGCCAGACCTACATTAAATACACTGATACACTGGGTGATATGTTACTTCATTACCATAATGTTGTGCAAATACCCCACAGCAATGTGTATTAATCCACAGCTGAAAATATTGTCAAATTTACTATAGTTACACTATTTCTGAAAGATCAAATATATGTTTGGGACTTAAAGATTTACCTCTTCATTTGACACAAATGGACTCAGGGCTGAGAACTACAGACAGAGACAGAAAATCAGAGAGAGACATGTTTATGCACTATTGGTTGTTTTCATGGGATTTGTTAAATCAGCTTTTATCTTGTTTACATTGTTTCTTTGCTGTTCCATACACTGCAGCAAAGGCCAGATTGCTAGAGAAAAAAAAAATCCTCTGCCCAACTGCTGTCCTTTCTGTATGCGACAAATAAAAACTGTGAATGAAATTCTAGACTCGAAGGTATGTATCTTGTATTTTTATACAGGAGGGAAACATCTGGTAGTGTGTGTTTCCCCAATGGGCGGTATGGTTGCTTTCATGTGTTGTTTTCTGATCTGATGTGGAAAACTGCTCTCAGCAGGCATTAACAGGAAGGAACAGGAGGACTCCTTCCTTGACAGACAGCCGGACCCCTACGGACCCCAACAGTTCAGCTGCAACCAATTTCAAGTTCATCAGATTAAACGCTTCACACTTTCCTAAGCCATTTTTCTCTTTGATAACATCTTGATAAGAATAATATTTTCCCCCTATATGTATTGTTCATTATCTCACATCTAAAACTCTAAATGTTGCTTACTGTAGGATAAATGCGTAGGATTTGACCACAGCAGCAAAACAAATTGCACAAGCTTTAATAACATTTTTACACTTGGGATGTAGCTGTGGTATAATTAATGTGGAAGTACATAAAACAGCAAACTCAAGCATAATATATGAAAGATTTTTATTTAATATAGTTATATAGAAATTCATCAGAATGTTCTTCTGTGATTTTTCAATAACAATTAACATGCATGAAAAGGATCTGCATATAAAACCAGGCAGATATTCAAAATAGGGGGAAAAAAATGATAGAGTTGTTTTAATATTTATAATAAAAAAAAACTAATATTCAAGCATTTACGAGTGTTTTGCTATAAGACGTTATGCAGGATTATCTTTAAAACTAAAAAGCTAAACTTGTACAATACATACAGTAATGTGAGTACTGCCTTCATTTTGTTTAAGGCTTGTACACATTGCAGTGTATGACTCAAGCCTTTACTCTTAAGCATTTGGACAGGTGTTTTATTCTAATCAGTGCGGTGTATTATTAACACTTCCACATCAGGCACAGCATGTTCCTGCACTGCATCTGGAAACAGAATGTCCTGACATCTTGTTTGAACATCTCCACACGTTTTTGGCTCTATGCCATATTACCCCGATTGTTGCTGCTGTACAGAGGAACAGATGAAACAGGTGACACCATGATACTCTATACTATAATTTAATAATCAAGCCACAGGGTGGATCATGTTTTTAACGGTTTGATGGTTTACTACTTAAATCCAATGTCCCCAGACAAGGAATCCTAATGACTCTAACAGCAGCACATTGAGGTTAACACGTATAGTTCAAGGGAAATATCAACTATTGGATTGATCGGCATGAAATTTTCTCCATATATCCAAGTTCTCTAGATGATCAGTTCTAATAACTTGTTCCATTGACTAAAACCAGCAGCAGGTTGTGTTCCTGGATGGATTGCTATGAAACGGTGTACATAGTTTCCTCCTCGGAATGAATCCTACCTGCTTTGGCTATCCTGAGTTTTATATTAACGCATCATGATATTTACATGTTTATTCTGAAATATCTCTACTGAAGGGATTGCCATGACATTTGGTTCAGACACATGTATGTCCCACCATCAACTTTCATGCCACTAATGAATGTAGCATGAGGCTCTGATGTATTTTATATTTGGTGCTAATTAGCACTAAACTAAGATTGTATTACAACCACTACACAGCAACATGGCAATATGCTGACGTTAGCATTGAGCTCAAAGCACTGTTATACTCAAAGACACAAGTATGACTGTAGACATAATGACAGATTAAATAAATTGAGCATTTTTAAACTTATTTTCACCAATTTAATGTCTACATGCAGCAAACCAAAGGTGTTTATCCTCGATAACAGCAAATTATTTTGTGTGGATCCAGTTGTAACCCTGTTTTGGCTCAAACTGAGGTTAAGTAAAGTCTTGAGAAAATCAATTCTAGCTGGCTAGAATTATTCTGGTTTGGATCCATATTTGGGGGACTCCTGCGGCCTTTGATCCTTAAAACACAGAAATTAGAAGTCACGGTCCCAGCCGGAGAATTCCTCATCTGCCTTAGTGTGGTCTTGAGCAAAACGATCAAAGTTGATGTAGCAGGGGCCCTGGTGGAGGAAAATCACAAACTGTCGATGAAAGAATTACAGACAAAGTTGGTAGATACAGTCCTGTTTAACCATGACTAATATACAATAGTTAGATGGTTTTAGGTCCCAGTCATGTCTGCAAGTGAACGTGTATCATCATTGGTTCAGATTTCTTAAAACACACAAGAACAAAGGACTCAGCTGGTGGTTTGACTTGCCTTGCGTATGAGCCGGACGGTAGGAGCCTCGAGCTGACCCATGCGCAGCTTGTGCCAGTTCATATTGGTGAACCACCTCGAGGGAAAAGATGGAGGGAGATTACAGGTCAAACATATAGAGAGTGGGGAATAAGGGGAATTATTCTTCCTGAAGTGAAAGGCTCCTTAATTAAGCCTTGACTTCTCACACATGTCGTAGGTGAGAAGATCACTCCTTTATGACACGTTGCCATGGTTACCTATGATGCCGGACATCTTTAATTCCATTCTTGGTGTTACCTAGCCTCTGACCTGGCCGAGGTCTGCAAGAAAAAAAAAAAAAAAAAGCACACACACACACACACACACACACACATACACACACATACATACACACAAAGCCAGATGACATTTCCATTTCATACATGAGCTTCCACTTTTCGAGAGATTTGTACTCAAATAACATGAAAATACCAGCAGTACAATACGGAGCATATGGTCTATAATTCATGCTTTACGCTGAGACAACCTAGATTCACAGTTCTATTTTATTAACAAGTTATTCAGCCAACACAATGACTTAATTCTGAATGTTATCAGTGTATATAATTTGAATCATAATGCAATAGTGAATATAGTTCTCTCACCTGCACAGCTTACTAATGATGGATTTGGCCGCCTCACTCATGTACGGAGGATACTTGAGCGCCCCGTCTAAAATCTTGGCATAAATCTTCTGAGGCTCTGAACTTGAAAAAGGAGGGCTGGCAAGAAGACAACATAGAGTTTTTATCCCGATAACCTGCTTTTGTGAGTGCTGTAAGTGAGTTATGAAAAAAAAGACAAAGGCTCTGTTTCACTGCAGCAGATGTGATATTTCCCTGCTGCCATCTACTGGTTAACATACAGGTTTGACTCATTCATGTTTTTGCTCACTCAAATACTTATCTGTTAGCACCAAAAATTCTTTTTTTTCCTCAGAATTTAACATTTCTGAATGCAAGATCAAGAGATTTGAATCCTTTAAGAAAGCAGCAGGGCAAGGGGAGATTGAAACGTTAGATCTTTCATTCAACAACCTACTTTTTACTATGAGCAGTATACATGTAGTATTAATACCTTCCTGCCAGTAGCTCAAAGATCAGGACACCAAGGGACCAGAAGTCGACTGCAAAGTCATGTCCCTGGTTTTTGATGATCTCGGGGGCCATGTACTCAGGAGTACCGACGAACGAATAGGTCTTCTCACCACGCAGCATCTCTTTAGCGAAGCCAAAGTCCACCTGCATGGATACACACACATGGAATTCCTGTAGTAACACCCCAAGAAACAAAACACATGCTCACACACTCCTAACACTCACACACATACAAAGGACTCACCAGTTTGACGTAGCCCCTTACATCCAGCATCAGGTTCTCAGGTTTCAGGTCCCTGTACATGATGCTTTTCTTATGCAGGTATGCGTAAGCCTCCACCACACAGGCGGTGCAGAACGTAGCAATGGGCTCATCAAAACGCCCCCTGACAAACAACCACAGAGACATAAGGGGATAAACCCTCAAACATTGTCTAATATATGCTTGCTTTTGTGACCTTCTGCCACTTAATAGTCTTTTCTTCAATCAGCTCTTCGAGAAGTGTAATTCGTTTTATGGTTGGCTCTATACAATAGATTGTAAAACTGTGTAATGGCTCATCTCGTCTTGTCTAAAGGCAAATATCTAAATTAGGGGATGAGAAACTCTTAAAATATTGTTTCAATGTGACTTTTTGTTGTCTTGAGCTGTGATTTCTCACACTTCTTTGAGTTTGGTCCAGATCTCCCCACCGCTACAGAACTCCATCACCATGTAGATGTAGCGTGAGTCTTTGAAGGCTGCTTGAAGCCTGAGAGAGAGGGAGAGTTTAAAAGAGGAGTTTCAAGCTCTCTGTTCCTTTCACAATGCAATTAAACAACCAGAGTCTGTGTCTTCGGTGGCAGCTACCTGACGATGAAGTCACACTGGATGGCTTTGAGGATCTTCTTCTCAAACAGGATGTGCTCCTCCTGTCTCTTTGCGACAATGTGCTTCTTGGCGACTCGCTTCATGGCATAATATTTCCCATGGTTCAATGTGGTCATCTGAGAATTCCAAGAAGTAAATATTGATTATTACTACTAACTTATTAGAGATAAATATTCTGGGTTCCTATTATCCATGGGAAATTTGAAAAGAATTGAAGTCAGTGATTATTTTTACTGAGTCTTAGCTAAAACACTAACCAGCTCAACACGGCCAAACCCTCCGACTCCAAGGGTGACAATGTCTCCTTGATGGCGTCCCTCTTGGTACACCACAGGGACCAGGTCCTTAAACTTCAGGGTGCTATTGTGACTATGGGACACCGAGAGCTTTTCTGCAGCCTGCGCCTCCTGCAGCACTTTGGAGCTGGTTGTGAAGACAAAATGAGTCAAAAAGTAATCAAACATAAGGGGAGCCCATTATATTTAAACAACACTGTAATCTTACTGGATATTACTGGATAAAGAGCAATGATTATGAATTGTTTTACAGTACATACTCATCAAAAAGCTCCAGGTGCTCTATGGGAATTGTCTCTTCAAATACCCTGAAAAAAAGGCATTGTTAAAGAAGGTCAATATGCAAATAGCAAATACACAACAGAAAGTAGTGGTGGAAAATAACTAAACCTCTCACATGTTTGATGCTTGTTTGATTTCAATAAATGTTTAAATAATTTTAAAAGAACCTTTTTTTTTCTTCTTTCCTCTTCCTTTAATCATCTTACGAGCCCTCAGATTTGTCTGGTATACTTTGGATACTTTGTAGGGGTCCCCTAGGTTGGGAACCACTGGAATTATGTAGTCAAATGTATATGAAGTAGTTTAAACTATAAACAATTAAATACTGCACACTGGTACTTCAGTGTTAGTAATCCAATGATATTATACACATATATATGAGCGATGAAAATAGTATTTTTAGTTTAATTCTGTATTTTAAGTACATTTTGCTGCTAATATTTTACTTGTTTTTACTTATTTTTTTTCATGGAGGCCTTTTACTTGTAATGGATTATTTCTTTATTGCTGTATTCATACTTTTATATAAGGATTCAAATTTATTTATGATTTGAGTAGTCCACCGCTGCCAGAAAGTGAACACGGTGCAAAAAGGGCAACTCTGACAGAGAAGAGATGCATTGGAGTAATTTAAGCATCTTTTTCAGCAGAACCAGCAACCACCAGAAAATCACAGTTTACACGCCGAATTCCATGTGGAGTCAAACTTACTCCTTGTCAATGGAGAAGCAGGTAACAGGGCCGTCAGCAGTGCAGGTGGCAGTTCTCAAGATTTCGCTGCAAGAAGGAAAATAATGCACATGTCAGCTGTGGAAACCAGGATGTTATTACTGTCCGGCTTTATATAAACTTGTGAAAGTGTGGAAACATTTTTGTAGCTGTCAAAATTGAAGATAAACTTTGTATTAGCACCTGAGATGGGTGACAGCTCACATGCTCTACTGTATGGCTTGTTTTGCTGCATGATGTGTTGATGTACAAGCTTTTCCAGTATAAATATATGTTGATACAGAAAACTAACTTCTTCCCAAGAAGTGCGGAATATTGCATATTTGTTCATTTCTAGGCTGCAAAATTCAGAAACTAAAATGCTTGCTGATAAAATAACACAGCTGATTTATATCCAGTGATTCAGTAGCAAACACTAAGTGGATGGCATTTGATTTGTAATTTTAAAAAAGCAAATATCAAACCAATAATTCTATATAATTATGTTTTTATGCAGCACTTCAACCATCTATATTTGCCAGCTACAAATTTACACCACAAGATGAATTTGTATGAGTTGAAAAATAGGAGAAAACATGTGGCTGCATGTCAACAGCAGATTTCAAACGACCAGTAATTTGTGTTAACGACTGTTCTATGTCTGTGTGATTTATGGAATCTTTTGAGATCTGTCACAGTGCAATGCACAGAATGATTTGAATATATTTAACGACTGCGAATGACTGTGCGCATTTGGAGATCATTGGCAGGTCGCACGGCAGCCGAGGAAAGTGCACAGATGTCCTCAGGCATGTGTTGCATTGCCATGGTTACCGTATGAGGGCCTGTTCCCCGAAATGTTCCCCTTTTCCCATCCTACGGATCTGCTTCTGATGCCCGTTCACATTTTTAGTCACCAGGACCTGAAGGAGAGTAACGTACAAAAATAATACACTGCACAAACATCCTATATATTTTAAAACACTGGTTTTAAATTGAATTTAATATTAGTTTGTGCACACAGTATACCTCTCCTTTGAGGATGATGTAGAATGTGTTTCCCTCTGATCCTTCTCGAACAATAATGTCTTTGTCCTGGTATTTTACCTGGAAAAAAAAACACAATTACAGGTTGTTCCAGGATAGTGAGATCCAAAATATCAGCATTTTAGAAACTTAAAAAACACAATGGCCATTCATTATTAAGTTTATTCAGTGTGAACTCATTTCAACAATTACTTGTATCACATGACACCAACCCTTGCAACACTCATTCACACCTAAGCACTCACCTCCTCCATGGAGTCGAGGATTTTGGACAACTGGACATCATTCAGGTCCTTCAGAGTATGAGACCTGCGACAGCATATAAATTCAGCAGCAGATTTAGAAACAACCAAACCAAAGACGGTGAACGCAACTCGCTGAGGAGATCTGTGCATTCATGAACTCACGTCTTCAAGAAGCCCATGAGCTGCTCCCGTTTCTTCTTGGACTTGTTGGTAATGATGGTCCTGTAAGTCTGTCGCTCCATGCACCACAGGCGGACCGGTGTCTTTGCTGCAGCACGAGCAAAAGTGATGAAAGATTAAGATGAGCCTGTCAAGTCTTGTTAAAGTGAGCAGTACTTTCATAAGTAAAGAGTAAACCTCTTACATCCAGTCACCACTGATCTCCTGGGGCCCTAAACAGACATTCTACTTATATTTGAATAAAAAGTTACACTTGTTTAGACCCTTTTCTGTATCCACAATGCATCTCAACATCAGTTTCTCTAATATCTTGGAGATTCTAAGGCCTTATGGTATTATCCACCCACAGGCAGCTGAAGCAGGAGTTTCAGAAGTCCCTCCCTGCGTTAATCACACATTAACAGAGCGGTAACATGTGCATGAAGATAAAGAATCCTATCGTCACACGTCGTGCTGCATACAGCAGCCGGAGTCATCATTACAGCGGCTGACCTTTGACTGTTGCTGTCCGTTTGCAGTTGTACAGGATGGCCAACTCCCCAAACACATCGCCACAGGTTAGGGTTCGGAGGTCCCGGCCTGCCTGGGTCACACTGAGCTCACCGGCTGGAAGCAGAGTGAAACAAAAAAACTCTTTTATAACATATTTCTATACTTACTCAAAATATGAAGGCCTTAGAAAGACACACAATAAAATGTGCCTACCTGCCACTATGTACATGCTGTCTCCTTCAATGCCTTCTTTAATGACTTCATCCCCAGGACGGAAGTCAGTAACCACCAAGAGCTCCACCATCATGGCCGTTTGCTCGTCATCCAGGCGGCTCAGGAAGTCGTTCTTCTGGATGGCTTTGACAATCAGGCTCGTCTCACTGGTGACGGAAGGTGATAGAAGTCATGTTGATTTAAAGGTCAGTTTAATACTCAGGGGTCTATCATGCTAGATGCACACTGTTTATACATTTTCTAGGTAATTCAAATCTTAATGAAGGTCACATAGGACAAAATAGAAACTGCAAATAGACAGTTTAAAGTTGTTGTTTTTTAACTCTAGATAAGGTCTAGATACACAGACTGGATTAAGAATATTTGCTATTTAACGACTCATTTTATTTCATGATTCATTCCGTCATGCGTTCACCTCCATCACACCCACCTTTCCAAGTAAAAATCAGGCAATCAAAAGACTGAATATTAATGAGATGGAGCCTGTGCTTTCTGGAGCTCCAGAGAGGTGCTTAAAGGAGAACTGTGAAACAAAACTGAGCTAAATTTGTGTCCTTTAAATTTCGAATATATCATATTAGGGGTATGATATGGGACCTTTAAGAAGCAGATTATTTTAACATTTCCGATATAGTAAATTGAAATTCTGGGGACTAACCTGACAGTTTTCTTGACCTTGGTGCGTGTGATGTCCACCTCATGGATTTTTTCCGGGGCGATGACAGCGGCGCGGCTCTTCCTGACCTCTGCCGCAATCACGTTCCCGCTCTGAGAAGGACAATCTGAAACAATCGACAGGTTAGCTAAGCGGCTGCCAGCAAATATTACCTCTATCAGGTGTACCTCAGGTACCTGGGATGGCCTCTTACCAAGATCATGATATTGACCCTGCAGCTCCTGCAGAAGTTTTTCTTTCTCCTGGAGTCGTTGTTCTGTGAAGATGAATCCAGAAAAATATGTTGCAAAATAACAGAATATACATCATACCGTTGTCTTGCACTTCCTATAATGTGCTTCCTTGATGTGGATGGAAAAGGCACTTTAAAGGTGTCTTTTCAAAGTCTGCATCCAACCTTGCAGGTGCTGTGTGGTCATGAATCAGGTGCATGCATTAAAGTGAGAAATAAAATATCGTTGCACATACCCAAGTCTTTGTTTTGCCTCAGCAGCTCCTGGTTGATCAGACATTGCTTATCCAGCTGCTGCCTCAGGTCCTCCAGTTGTTTCTCCATGCCTGTAATAGAAAATAAAATATAGGGGAATGAAAATCTATGGAGAAGAGGAGAGATAAACTGCAGCACAATTATTGGTGGGCAGGTACGAATAAGCTTGAACTATGCATCTGTACACAAACCCCTAGATATCATCCGCTCCACTGCCTGCACACAGCAAGAGCCCCACTGAATAATGCAGATTAATGATGGACAGTCAACAGGGTGCTTTCTGAACGCTGTCACACCCTGCCAGCTTTTGCTAAAGATCCATTTCTCTTTCTAAAACTGAAATAAATATAAAGAAGAATATGTCGTTAATGGTTCCCTTTTTGCCGGCTGAGGGTTTATGTGTTTGGTTTTGTTATCCCTGCTCTTAATATAATGTGGCTGCTCTGTAATTTAGTGGTTAAGCGCAAAGAAAGGAGCTAATCATCCAACAAAAGTCAATATATTTGTATCCAGGTGATCTGCCGACAAAAGACCTGATAAGGATTATCATTTCTCTGTTAATGGAAAGATGTTTATACCCCTGTTGAGAGGCTAAACATTGCAGTCAATACAAATGCAAGACCAACAATTCACTAAACACACACATCCGTTCCAGTGAAGTCACAGTCGGACGAGCTGTTTGCCTTTGATCGATGTGTTCGTCAGGTGACCCCAGTCACCACTCCCTCATCTGAACATTGGACAGTTTGGAGATTAGAGGCTGATGTCGAAGGGAATAATAAAGTTGCAATAGGCCATTTAACTGCAGCAGTGGAAAAAATAAAATGGCTCCTATTCCAATAAAGAGGGATTGTTTCTTTGATGCAGGTGTTGACCAAATGATATAGTGACAAGAAGTGGGATAAAAACACCTCTACAACATTCCCTGTCATATTGGATGTAGTTTTTTCCATTGCACCAATGGTTTACAATCAAAGGAAGGAGATGACATTTCAGCACATAATACAAAGCTGCAGGAGTTAATAGTCCTGTGTTGCAGGAAAGATCAAGCTTTATAATGTTGAGATTGCAGATCACTTGTTTTTTTCACAGTTGCTTGGATGCACAAACATGTGGCTGTTTTCAAATTTGACTTCCTTCATTATACAAATTCTGTTACGTGCAGCTTAGATTTTTCTTTTGATCTTAGCTTCCAGAAATACATATCTCAATATCTCCAGCACTGTCTATTATCATCTCAGAAATATATCATAAAGTTGCTTCCTGTCACAATTGTGTCAGACTCTGAAAAGCTGGTTCGTGCATTTATTCCTCATTGACTTGATTGCTGACTGATAAAGTTGGTGTTAAATAAAGACATCGCTTCTATTTTAACTTCTCTGCACTGGCTCCCAGGAAACAAACAATTGATTTAAAAATGCTTATTTTTGTTTTTAAATCTACGGTTTAGTTCCTTTCTACATTTACATGCTCATACCAAACAGATCCCTGAGAACAGATCTCCTCAGTATACCTAGAATAAATTCTAAATTACATCATCAATCATGAATTGATAATCGATGGAATTGATGATCTATGGTGCCTTATGGTGCTCTCTGCTACAAGTGTCTTCTTTTAAAAGCACATTAAAAATATTTTATTGTCTTTTGTCACTCTTTTGTTAGGTTTAAAATAGGTGGTTATGAGCAGAATATATTTTATAATCAGTATTACGATTATTCCCTTTTTATTTTTACTATCCTTATAATTATTCATAATTCTCCTAATCTCAGTCACTTTTTATTGTAATACCTAATCATATTTTTTTTGTCTTATCTTATAGATTTTATATTATATAATACCTTCTTATCTTTGACTATGATGGTCATTAAATTTTTACAAGGAGCATAATGGAAACAAAAAAATATGTCACTCCATGTTGCACCATACTTGCCCCGGAGGTGTTTTATTAACCTTCTAAATTCAAACACAGAAAGCTGTGCACAAACACGATTTGCACGCTTTCTTGGAACTAGCAGCAATAAAGGAAGATAACTGACATGATAACCTTTAGTGGCTGCTGGTCAACCTGTAATGAAAGGAAAACAGCTTTAGTTTAACTCCACACTGTCAGATTGAGGCGTCTGGGATTGGATCAGGGACCCTAATATGTAGTGGTACGCTGCTGGCTGTGTACTGTACAGTCCGTTTCAAATTTTAAACGTCTTTAGTCATCCATCAGATAAAATTGTAAAATCACATCTTTATATTAAAGGCTATTACGTTAGGCAGATATTACCTGCAGGCGACCAAGAGGAGACAAATATAACAAGCTATTTGAGCCTATTTTCAGCTGCACAGTGGAAACATGATGCCAGACTGATCACCACCGTACTGACACAGGCAGGATACTGTAAACTCCATACTGCCTCATAACTAATTCATAGCCAGGTGTAATTCTCATAGGATACACCGTGGTACAAACCTGGGGAGAACATGTGTCTGCAGCACTCTTTACCTGCATAATAAGATTTTTCAACATGTAAAATCGCAATATTGCACTGAACCCGTGTTCTTGTTTAAAAACCTTTAAGGCGAAAAACCTGTAGTTCACACTCACTGAGCCATTTGACAAAATGGGGATTTGGAGCACAGGATGTCATGACACACAAATGTACACTATGATATGAAAGAGTCACACTCACCTGCAGACTGTGCGGATCAGAAGAGAAGGTGAGTGTCTGTCCAGCCTATAAAGGCCACATGGATCACAGGAGCCAAATAATCACCCTCAAACACTAACGATATCCACTTTCAGCTGTAAAGAAGTATACGCTGCAGTTTCTGCAACCTGCTTAACCCCAGACTGGTCACACCTGAGGACACACAGACGTCCAGTCTGCAGTCTCTCTAGCATTACTTCTTCTTTTTCTACACTCGCTGCACCCTTTCTCAGCTCACATTGTCACTTCTGCTCTTCAGGTTTTACTATTTTTACTGCTCTCTCTCTCTCCCTGTCTCAATCTTTCCCCCTCGTTCTCTATCTGTCAATCTCAGCAGCCCTGGTGTTGAATCATTAACCATAACCTGAGGTTCCTCCCATGACATCAGGTATACAGGAATACACAGGGATACAGAAGAGGACTGACTGGATAGAAAACTAAAGCTCACATTTCTTGGCAAAAATCTGCTGATATGTTTTAAAGGCATTTTATTTACGACGATGCTAAGGTTATTCTAATAAATAATGTGTATATTGCTTGTTTTTGCTTTGAAAGATAATGATTTCTGTGACTTTTAGCAATGATATATTATTTCCTTTTGAGGGAATAAAAGTGGAGGCATAAGTAGGCTTAGCGATGAGAAAAAGGACAAAAATATAAAGATAGATATGAATAGAACATGAGAATAATATAAACAAAAAAAATGTTAAATAGTTGTTCAAATGCTCTGTTCCACCTTCTGCTACAAAGATATATTTGTAAACTACAAATGAAAAGGTTTAATGTTTTAAACTCTATCTCTTTACAAAAGGACCACAGAGAGGGACGAGTTTCCTGAGTCACACTAACACACCTGACAGCTGAAGTGAAGGGGAACGAGCACAACTTATAGATTCCATCCAGCAGAGCTGGAAAGCGAATACCTCATTATGTCGGTTTTCCACAGGCTAAATGTCATTCTATGTCGTTCAGGGCCGCAGCGTCATTAAATGAATCTAAAAGGAGCTGAAGGGTTAGCATTGTGACAGAGGGAGTGGGCCTTTATTGTTGAGTTAATTATTGATACTCTGTCTGGTTAATCAATGACCTTAATGACCCACAAATGCAATAAAAGGCCTCAGATTTCAGCCGTGGAACCGGAGGGGAACTTGGTGACATGCTGATAACTGGCATATTAATTCTAACAAACCCAATTACAGTAAGTATTACTATTGATTACAGCTGAACATGACAATAGGTTAATCACAAATTCAAAAGAAGAGAAATTACCAGCCAAAATAAACGTCTGTATCGTTATTCTTTAATTCAAGTGTTAATCAATAACATACAATCAAATGGAAAGTAGATGCTGGCCCCAAAAGGGCTTCGGGTGAAAAGCCGCAGCCAATACTGCAGTCGCACTGTGATCATGTTAATAGCTCATACAGGTATGAAAATGAAAAATGTCCATTAAAAAAAACACACACAGCACTTAAAAGGCATGCACATCTGCAGAGGTGATGAGCAAAAAGTCAGCGATTTCCTTCTGAAATAAACACATCATGCTTATTATCTAAAAGCCAAACATTAGCACCATTTCTTAATACGTTTACATTCTCGTATCACAGCTGAAAGCATTTCCTGTCAGGAGTCAAGGTTAAACTACAGCTTTTGCTAAAAATAATCGAAAATAAATAAAATCAAGTGCTGTCGTGTATGAACAGTAAAGCATTGATGAGGCACACACATAATAAAACCTCCTGCATATTCTCGACATTCAGCTCACATGGATTATATACATACTGACCTGATCCTTGTACAAACACATACAATCAGAGATTCAATTGAGGACAAATGTCCTGCAATAACTACAAAAACTACACATCAGAAATGAGCTTCTATCTCCCTCAATCAGGCATCACCTGAACAACTTTGTGCGTCAGTGACAAACACAAGAGAAAGTGACTAATGAGAAAACTTCATTCTGAATCAGCAGATATTTAAATTCTCTACAGCAGGTGGGAATTTCTTAGCTACCACAGTAGCTTATTGACCTCCCAGCCCACATATTTTGCAATCAAGGTTCCTACACATTTTCATTTTCAAATTTCGAGACTTTTGCAGGCTCAAATTTCCAGGCTTCTCTCTAAGATTATATTATTGCTCTTTATTTATACTTTGCACTATATTTTTGTATCTTTCATAAATAAGAACCAAAGTTTTGTTGAAAAATTAGTCAAATCAACTTAAATCCTTTTCCGTACTGTGTAGGAACCCTGTGCATTACAATCATTAACAAACAAATATACACACATTGAATTGATTCCCTTTTTTGATTTAAAACAAAAAAAAAATCATAAACATCTTAAAATTCAAACTGATGTTTAAACTCAGTTCATATACAAGTCATCTCTTCACAGTATATTATGGTGTATATTCTGCTGTGTGTGTTATCAGTTATCATTACTTCAGTAATGTCAGTATGCTTGAAAAATTGTGGATAAAGTACAGATGATGGGCTAAAACATAATAATTTAAGGTGTCTTACACTTCAAGGAAAACAACTCTTGCAAAACTAAAGTAGCACAAAGGTAAAGATAGAGTATTCTAATGTCAATCATAAAATATTGCATTTCTTTAATAAAACTAATTTGTTTTGGGGTTTTTTTATTATCCTTACAGGGAATGATTCTTTGTTGGTTTTCAACACATAGCGCAGTTGGGACGGCACTGATTGGAAAACAGTGTGGGAAAAAATAGGATTAAAGCAATCAAAACTCTATTCACAAATAATTTAAAAACTATCTACCTGGTTATAATTTTATGCAGACACAATATTAGGCGTGAGTTTGTCAGTTTACTCCAAATGTTGCTAAATGGCGTCCACAGCTTGATTTCGGTTTGTCGTGGTTGTTCGTTGGAAGCGGACCTGAGACGAGACGACGAGGTAGATTAACAGAGTTGTGGTGAGGTCGTGTGTAATTACATTGGGTCAATTCTCTGTGCAAGCAAGGAGGCGACCCAGACATTTCTCTGATAGGACAACGGCATGCCATGCAAAGCTATGCGATGGATTTTCGTTAGTGATTCGCTGTTCTACTGCTGTGAATTCATATTCCTCGTAGCAAGCGGAAACTCTCTCGTTCGGTCCTGGTTGCGGGGTAAGGGCGGGGTGCGCGACGATCAGCTCGTCTGCTCCTCCTCGATGCCGCAAGCTTTCTTGATGTCCGCGGGGTGTTCAAAGACCGCGTGGACAAACTGGCCCAACAGGCGCTCCATGTAGCTCTCCCCGTGTGGAAACAAGCCCTGCAGGAAGGCGATGTGTCCGCCGTGGGTGGTCAACAAAAGAGCGACATTGGGCAGGCTCTGGACTAGGGTCAAGGGAAAGGCTGTGAGGGCAAGAGCACAGTGAAAAGAGTCAGAAGACAAAGCATTAGATACAACAAAAGCTTTTCAAAGTGGGAGGTGGGCCTCCCCCACACAGGTCGATGCAAGTGAAAACAATATTACAGTAAAAAAAAGCCTAAATATGTGTGATTTGGTCATAGACACAGTAGATTTGAGGAATTTTACAGTTTTTCCCCACATTACCAGAGTCAGAAATAATAATAAATGTCTTGTATTTTGTGTACATCTGAATTTATGTCAAACAGCAATATTAGGCTGTCTTGGCTCAACTGTTGAGCTGAATTATGTAAAAATATTTCACCAGAAAAGCACTCTGAGCTGCAGACCTCCACCAAGCTTATTGTGACTCCCGCCCAACATTGTTGTACTATACTTAGTAAATACACACATTAATGGCACCTGTTTGAAGATCCATTTAGCACAACGCTACCCAACAACAAATAATTCAAAGTGATCCAGAAACCAGGATTTCTTCCGGATCATTGCCAAAAAGTTATCATCTGTTCACGGTAACATTCCCAACATTCCCTGAAAAATTGACGAAAATCTGGTCAAAGGTTTTTGAGGTATTTTGCTAACAATCGGACAAACAGGCAAACAAACACAGACAAAAAACATCTTCATGACCTCCTGGTGGAGGTAATCATGATCCCATTGTAAACTAAGGTTGGGCAAAGAGGAGGCAAACAGTCTCAGACTTAGAAAACCTCAGAGAGAAAAAGACATCTTTTGGAACAGCAATAAACAACTGAAATCAGGATAATAAAAATAGACTACCACCATAGGACTATGGAAATGGTAACATCTCTCTTTTTAATGTGACTGTTTGATTCCAGTCACACCAGGAGTTCAGATTTCACACCCACAGCTCTGCTTTCCCTGTACACGCTATAACACCAAGTCATTGTTTTCCCATTTATCTATTCCACGGGTGAACAAAATCCATGTTTCTAAATTTAGTCGGCTCACTGAAGACATGGTCCGAGATACGATCTCAAAATGTAGCTTGCGTGTCTGTCCATTTCCATTCATGAGGAAACAATTACCATCTAACACTGTCTCCGTCTTCCACTGTCATTAACTCACCGTTCTGAGGGGAGAACGGGTCGTCGGCAGCATTGAGACACAAGATGGGTACTCTGGTGCTGGCGAGTTTCTTGCCTGGGCTGGCATCTCGGTAGTATTCCGTACAAGACTTATAACCAAACAGCAAAGACGTGAAGCGTTCGTCAAACTCCCGGATGGTGCGCGCCTAGAGGAGAGGGAAGAAATGACATGAGAAAGAAGACAATCACACCTATGGAAGGAGATTAGAAACTATGAGAAGGGGTGTAACAGTAAAGGACGGGCCGTAACCTTCAGGACGTAATCGACATCCACGACTTTCTCCAGAATCTTCCTGTGCCTGTGAGAAACAGATCTGTGAAAACCGGTGTCAACGGCGTCAATTCGTAAAGCTAAATCAAGAAGCTCTGGTCTGACCTGTTGACGGCGCGACAGAGGCCGCTTGTGAGGTATTTGTTGAAGAGCAGCCGGTTGAGCGGCTCCTCCATGGAGACGGAGGACTTCTGTGCATCCCATGGGACGGAGATGGTAAAACCCGCCACCATCCCCGACTCTGTGCGCTTACGGGCCAAGTAGTTTAACAACAACATGCTGCGTAGGGTGCACGAGAAGGACATAACAGGATAATATGAACATTTCTTTTAATTATGTTTTATTGGTAAGACAATAAAAGACCGGATCGAAAGTATATTTGACATATTTTGTAGACAAATGCAGGCCAAGTGACAACGTTACACCAACTCACCCTCCCAAAGAAACACCAGCGCCAAGCACGGGGGCGTCAGGGTAGAGTCCTTTGACGTGGTTCACCACACACTCAAGATCGGAGGTATTGGCCGCACAGTAGGTGACAGGCGTCTGAAGGAGCCAGGGGGAAAACGGGAGCGTCATGTGCCAGCGTTTGGCTTTTCACTTTTAGTTTTAAAAGCTACGGTTTGTGAGATTTAGTGTCATTTAGCAGCATCTAAAGAAAAGGTGGGCAATCCTGGTCCTGGAGGGCCAGTATGGGTGCAGATTGTACTAATGAAGGTCCTTAACAAGGGCTCTAGCGGTTGATTAGTAGAATCAAGTGTGCAACTGCTTGGTTGGAACAAAAGCCTGGACCCACACCAGCCGTCCAGGACCAGGATTGCCCATCCCTTCATCTAGCGGAATGGATTTATCTATGCAGATTATAATATTCAGAAGTATGCTTTGTAATTTCATAAGTATGGGAGCAGGTCTCCCTCTGTGAAGCTTGCCATGTTTCTACAGTAACCCAGAAAAGACAAACCAACTGGCTCTAGATGTGACATTTTGCATTTTTCCGTTACCAGGTTGGCTGCAATCTGCACCTTCACCACTAGAGGCTGCCAGAAACCACACACTGTACCTTTAAAAGGAGAAGGCTAATATTTTATCGTCAAATCAACAATGCCTCAGTCCATCTTTTCAATAGGTTCTGACTTCCCTACCCTGTTTGGGCTGCCATGTGTACAGCAAACAGTTATTATGAGTTCTGTTTTACTCAGTAACTTTTTTCCTAAAACAAGAGAGCACTGTGGTTTTGTGATTACCAGCAGATTTGTTGCTTTAGTGAGTTTGAAAATGAGAGACTTATTCCAGAGTACTGGCTAACTGAATATATCCCTCTACATTAGGAGAGCATCTCTACTAAGTCCTCGTGTTCACGGGTTCAACCAATTTTTGGACCTGCACCATGCAAACAAAGCTCAAAGGGAAATGGAAATTCCACAATCTTACACGACAGGGCCATAAATCATTAGATAATCATTGTACTTACAAGCAACTCTTCCCCTCCGAAGCCTCTGTTGTTGAAGACCACACATCTAGGAGAGAGCAATTATATGAAAACTCCACGACGACTTAACTACATTTCTTCTAGAGTATAAAATCAAAGTACAAGCAAGAAAAATATTCTACGGTGACAGACTGATTTATTTAAATGAATAAACTAGTTGAAATTTTAAAGGAATCTAATTTTTTGCACCCATCACGACAGGAAGTGAATTTAGTAAACTTCCCTGTATGCTTTGACTTCGAAATGGAACTTCCAATGTCTTCCGAGCATGAACATGTACTGACCTGTAGCCGTGGCGACTGGCCTGGCTGATAGCGTGGAGCACATAGGACTGCTGGCTGTTCCCCGTCAGGCCGGGGAGGATCAGCACCGTGGGGCGAGTGGAGGATTCTGGGTAGGACGCACTGGACTGATTGTCCACCCAGTCCAGAGAAATCTGTCCGCCGTCAACTGTACGGATGAGCTCACTGCGAGGCGAAGCGGGAAGAGAAACTTAATGCTGGGAAAACGACAGTGTCATCTAGCAACAGGAAGGTAACAGGAGACTCTTTTCCTACTTGCGGTAAGTGACGGGGGGTCTGGACTTGATGAGGGCGCAGACCAGGGTTTGGAGCCGGCCTCCCCAGCACCATGGAGTGGGACTGAAGCACTCGGCCACTACGGGACAGCGCTTGTGGAGGAACGCGCTGAAGGCCTCGCTACAAACCAGCGCCGGCGTCTGACAGGAAAAGAAGCTTCATGAAATGACAGTAACACCTGTTATACCTGATGTGCATGAAAAACAAGATGGTTGAGGATGAGAGATATGAATACCATTGACATGTGACATAATAAAACATATAATGTGCTATTATTCTTACCGTACACTGACTTTGATGAGTGCTGGGAGAGTGAATTGATTATCAACACATACACACACACACACACATATCTTGGTAAATGAATGAATAAATCCAAATATGACGATGTGTCATTTTCCATATTTTATAGACTGATTAAAAGATCAGTTGAAAACAACAATCAGCAGATAAATCAATAATAAACTGGCTAGTTAATTTAAACACATTGCAATGTAGCTGTATGTAAATTATTTCTGAAAATATTTGCATATATTTATAACAGTGACAACTCCTCTAAAGGATTTACAATTTGAGTATTAACAGCTAAATTAACTGAATATAGTAGTAATGCTGGTAATAGTAATTACCAGTAAAAAACAGGTGGGTTTATAACTGCAATGAATGAGCATGTTACATGACCTCATTAAGTCTTCATTATCACTTTATATACCTGTTATGCTGAATATTGGTTTATAGTTTTTGACAAATACAGTCCCATGTAGTGGAAAGTGACATTTGAATTGCTTTTTGATTATGAGGTCTAGATGTTCTCTAAATGCTCCCATGTTTCAAAACGCTCAATCTACATTGACATGTACACCGACTGTATCCAGAAACTGTGCCTTAAAACAAGCCGCCATGACTTGTGTGAAGTTGTGATGTCATATACTTTCCCCACCCACCCACCCCCATTCAAATCAGAGGGGAGGGTCATTAATATTTGTGAGTCACATCAACACAACCTGTTCTTTCTAGAGCCCAGAGAGAAGCTTAAGATGTAGAATTATGTTAACATGATTTATGCTGCTTAAAGCCACAAATATATCAAACGGATATCAAATTTTCTAATTAAGCCCAGGAAAAGTGTAAAATATGGGACCTTTAATAAAAAATATGCTCAGGTATGCATCATAGCAACTCATTTTTCAAATGTTGCCTATAAATTATAAATAGTGTTAAATAAGTAATGTCTTAAAAGTAGTGTCTTTAGGATACAGGACACAACCACACAAATTACACACGTGTATGATAGAACTCAGGATTTCGCCAGTGTGTAAAATAAAGGTAGCTCATGTCAAATAAGGCCCCAACACAGGGTGAGAAAAGGAGGAGGGGGGGGGGGGCAACTAAATTAATATGACGCTGAATAGAATAAGATAAATTAAAGAATAAAATGAGATCAAACAGAAAGAGGGTGGATGATGCTGTGGTTGAGTCTAACCTTGACCGCAGAGACTGACCTGGCTCTTGCGGCCCCACAGATAGTACAGAGCGGCCGTGAGGGAGCAGATGAGCACCGTGTAAGGTCTGGAAACACACTCCCAATATGTTCTCCATAGCTCCACATGTGACAGCAGCATCCTGCCTACAGCTACAGATAGTTACACACACCGCTAACCTGCCTCCTCCACCTGATCCGAATGACTCGGTTCTAAAGCGACGGCACGGAACAGACAAACCGACAGACCGGACTTAGTAGAACGCCTCCCGGCAACCTGCCTTCATCACCGCCGGTCACCGAGATCTACCGCCGCTCCTCTAGCGCCCGCCCCGCCGTCTCGCCGCCTCCGGTCCGCCTCCGAGCTCTTATTTCACAGCTGCGCTTCTCCGGGACAGCAGCTGCCATATCACGTCACGGCCAAAGATCGAACGTTTGGGGAGGAACTGCAATGTCAAAGTCCGCCGCATGACACGGTCCCGCACTCCCCGCCCCCACAGCGCACTTCTCCCCCCGCAGACTGCCGCACACATGCGGCACGTTCGGTGCGCCACTGACACCTGCTGTTTAGGAGTGTGGGCTACACAGTGGAGGGACTGCAGCTCCAGCTGTCAGGTAGTTGTACATCAACATTTACATTTTATATAATACACATTACATTATACATTAAAAACACAAGTATGGACAGTTAGGAATATTAACACAATACACAACATAAGAGCTTAAATGATTTTAAAGAAATAATAAACATAATATATGTGATTTATAGAACTATTTATAGCATCAAAGTGCATCAACAGACATGAAATTTATTATATAGATATAAATTATATAGGATTGAAATGGGGTACACATTACAAGTTTTAGAAAAATCTGTAAAATCAGTCATTAAATAATTTGTGTCACGTGTCTCACAGTGCAACCGAGAGTTAGTGTCAATTAATTTATTGTTGAAAAACAAAATATAAAGATAGATAAATATCTATTGAACTGTAGCAGTAGTTATTTTATTAAAAAAAATGGTATGCAGTATTTTACTCTTACTACTTTTACTCTTACTCTTTTAAAGACTGTTAGGTACTTACTATAATAATGCTATAATAGTATACTAATAATACTTCTAATTATTTTACTAAAGTAACATTTTGAATTTAGGACTTGTACTATTTTTATTACATTACAGTTATAAAAATTATATTAGTTATTATATTATATTACAGTATTTTTACTTTGTTTAAAAATACCCATTTACAATCCCGAATTCAACATGTTATGTAAAAGTAGTAAAAGTACAGAAATAGGATCAGGAAAATTAAAATTAAAAAAAATAAAATCATTAAACATGTTAAAAGAAAGTACAAAGTATCCCTCTGAAATGTAGTGTAGTGTAAGTATAACATAACATCAAAAAATCAAATATCAAATTATTATCCAACATAGTGTTTATTGATCACTTTAATTTGTGCTTTAGTCTTGAATATTTTTTACACTGGACTTAATTGTACCTGAAAATGGAGGCAGAGTGAGCGCTCTTTCCTTCTTTCAGCTCTCAGATATTAAGCAGCTTGCAGCCTCACAGAAGTGCTGCCTCAGTGCTGCCTCAGTGCTGCCTCAGGCTCTATCTATGCTGAACATCCTTTTACTCTAATGAACTCCTCATCTGCCATGTTAAAACACACAAGCCAGACACTAAATAGGTCCTCATCACTTCATAACTACAGTTCAAAAGTCACATTTTTAGTTACGATGCTTTTATTAATCTATTTTAACTCAAAATAAACTGGAGTAATACTCAAGCAATGGTTACAAATATTAAATAACTGTAGCTGTCTTCATTTTAAATGCATCTTGATTGATTTGATTGACTTGATTTGATGGTTTTCTGCAGCCAGGGCACATTTTATTTAGTTAAGAGGGATTCCTGCAACCATTTCATCCTCAATACCACATTCACTGTTTCCACGCTTGATCTTGAAGAAACCTTAAATGGGAGCAAAAGGAGAAATGATTTGAGACTGACTTTTTTTACTACCATATGACTCTCATTTTTAACATGGTTAATGTTAACATGGCACCTTTGTCTCCCCAGTCACTGTTCCAGGAGTTTGCAGCCAGCCAGTAAGGTGTCCCGTTCTCCTCCCCCCAGCCCAGGATTTTGATGGCATGACCGCCCAACATGGCCCCCGTCACGTGCTGGTACACCCCTGTAGTAACATACCATTCAGTTGTTAGTTCTAAAACATAAACTGAGCTGTTTGACTCGTAACTGGCTTCAAAATCCAAGATTTGAGAGTCAACTGCTAAACAATGACAGCATTTAAATTGTAGGGACACATAATCCAAAGATAAATCTCAGAACAAACAAGATGAGTAAAGAAAGAAAAAAACCCAGCCAGGCCTCAAATGTTAATGATGATCTAGTTTAGATTAGTTTATATGTTTTGAACATGTAAAACAAAAATAAAACATAAACAAAAATAAAGAGAAAATTAAAAAAAAAATGTAAGAAAAAAAAATAATAAGAATACAATCATTTAAGACCCATTTACACATTCAAAAAGGAGTGGGAAGAAGTGTACACTTATTAAATCCTACCCTTCTATCACTCATATCAATATGCAAATAATTGTAATGTAATTTTCATTAGTCATTTTCATACTTACAATAACATTAGTACCAATAACAATCATAATATTATTTTAATTCTTATTTATATTGATAATGCTAATGATATAATTATAGTTATATATAATAATCACAATTCCACAGTAACACTGACGTCAGCTAGAATAAAAAATAATAATTAACATAATATAACATGAAAAACTGGTCAGTGGTCTGGCTCCTCCTCCCTGTTTTTTTCTGGTAGTATGAATTTTTTGAGTTTTAAACTTTAATTTCCCCCTTCAGTTATAGCCTCCTTGTCTTTCCTGGAATATTTTTGTATGTTGTGTGGTAGAAGGTTTCATCGGTTTTGATTTTTTCTAACATGCTGCTATCAAAGAAATGGTTTGTGTGCGTAAGGTATAAATTATATGAGCCTCACCTGTCTTGTACAGCAGAAAGTCCTCGTAGACAGCGAAAGCTGCCTCCACGGGCCCGTTCTTGTACAGCTCTGTCATGATCTGCTCCTGCTGGGATGGGATGTTGTACGAGCGTCTCCCTGAGGAAGGAGACAGAGAAAACCATCAAACGAGACAAGCCGTGCTACAAAAGCTGCTGCTGGGGAGGAACTTGATGTACCGAAGCGTTTGTCCTTCTGATAGGACGGTGAGTATCCGTCGATGCACTGCTCCACACACTTGGGAGTGTCCTGTTCGCCTTGGCATGGAGGACGTGTTCCGTTCACATGATGTTCGCAGGGGGCGATGGTGTAGGGCCGGCAGCCTGCGCACACAGTCATCATCGATGACTACACACCCATAAAAACATCAAAAACCGAATCCAACTTCTTGCGATGGACTTACCTGCTTTAGAGTTATACAGGCCTCCTGTCACGAGCCCTTTCTTTGTCCAGAATTGCCAGGCAGCAGAAGGAAAACCACCAAAACAGCTGCAACCCCACGCAGATACATGATTTACATTTTAATTTCAATCAATTTCA
Organism: Lepturacanthus savala; assembly: GCA_030544235.1. NCBI lineage: Eukaryota > Metazoa > Chordata > Actinopteri > Scombriformes > Trichiuridae > Lepturacanthus > Lepturacanthus savala. Next base: position 9,473,085 of record CM060477.1, on the reverse strand, counting down.
TACCTCGTATCTGCTTTTTTACCAGATAATTAGACCAAGAACACACACACACACATAGACTGACTATCACTGAGACTCACCCCATGCCACATTCATCACAGCAGGACAGTAGATCTTCAGCTGAGATCTCCAAAGAGACCTTGCCACCGCTGTGGATGCATAATCTGTCGGAGATCGCCTCAGCTGCCCCAAAGGCCTGAAGTCGAAGTAGAAACACTAATTAGAGAACCTGAAAGTTCTAGTTTATAAGTTTATACTCTTCAATTATATACCCCACATATCTGGAACAAACTCAATTTTATTTCATTTTCTTTCAATTTTAATTCATTTTTATTTTATTCTTGTTTTGAATGACTTTTAAATTCCACTTTTAATCAACTCTTATCTTACTTGAATCATATCTTGATATTTTTAATGTTTTATTTAAATCACTTTAAATTTCTTCTTTTTTGAAATGTACTATACAAATTAACTTCCCTTGCCTTTCCTTATGTTTTGTGTTGATGATAGATTTAATATGCTCGGTGTTTGAGTTGTGTTTGGTGTGTGTAAAAGTGACGTATGTGGTTCTAGTGGAGTTCCTCCTGTTTTCATGCATTGCTATGTAATTAGTGCAGCGTTGTATGTCTTTTGCTGCGCTGAGTCTCAGGAATTCATGCATTCTGTTCTAATGTGCATTGTGTCTCTTACCCAGCAGGACCCACAGGAGCCCTGATCTCTGATCTGCTGGATTGTGGGACAGTTGGGCCACTGCTGACGTGGGTCGAAGCTGTCTGGAAGCTTTATGTCTTTAACATCGTGCAGCCTGGACAAGAGAGGAGGGTCACTGAGCGCCGCTGATAAGAAGAACCTGCTGATTGTCACCTGATTGAGCAGGTGAGAGACTGCACATAAAAAAGTGCACTTGAACTTACACCTCAGGCAGCTTGGGTCCATTCAGTATTGTGCCGCACAGTCCCTTCACGTAGCTCTTGTCAACATTATGAAAGTTCTGCCCAGCCTGGAGACAATGGAGAGGAGATTGGGAAGGACGCAGAGGTAGTTAGCAGACGTGTGGTTGCTGCCATGAAAACTACATCAGGGATTACAGTCTCCTACCGTCCAGGTGGTGTTGGCTTTGTTTATGAAGTCGACCATCTCCGAGGACAGGGGGGGCAGGTGTGTCTGAGCAGACGTGACTGAGACGGTCACGATTAAACAGAGGTAGGCCAGTAGATCCATCCTGAAAAATCCGATAACAGACACTTAGCGGTAAAGTGCAACATGTCCATCACTACGCAGTAGGAAGGTGGCTACATTAGGAGTCATTTTCACATCACCAATGTTGCTGTAAGGATACAGAAACTTAATGACACTGCTCAAAAAGTTGAAGTGATTTTAGCCTTTTTCCTTATAATCACATCTAAATTGAACAGTTAAACATAGGCTATAAGGATAAACTTAATTTATAGCACCATATATAGCTGAGATATTTAGCTATAGAGATGCAATTTCTTGATACACAAGCACAAAAGCAACAAGTGCAATTCATGCAGTAAAGATCTTCCAACAGTGAAAATAATTGAAGCAGCCTAATTACAGCTATTTTAAGTCAGGAGGATCCCAGACAGTCAGAGATGATTTGTGTTACCATAAAACAATCAGAGGTAAAATCTGAATTTCTACTTATTGACATTTGGGTTTATTAATAGTTAGAAATAGAGATAAAGTATTACGTTAAAACTACCACATTACTACTAAAAACTAAACTTTACTTTAAACTTTACTAAACTAAACTTTACTAAAATAAACATAACTTATTAAAAGCAAAGTGTCTATAAAGAGATTCATTAAACTCCTAATAATTGACTGAAGAGTAAAACAATCTTCTGGGTTACCTGTGTGGTCGTTTCAATTGCTGTTCCTCACACTAAAAGTGCCAGTTGTCGCTGCTTTCTGTCCTTTTTACAAGACACAGGTGACGGAATCACATGTCTGTTTAACAAATGCATTGTCAGTATTTACCTCATGTGACAATTAAAATGTCTTTCAAAGGTTGACGGGTACCCTTAAAGGTGCAGTATGACCTGGCAACATGTTATGTACCAAGTACAAGTACAAGTGTGTGCATTTTTTTTACTGTGATTTACAAAGCACAGCACATAATATGAACGTTGAACATGTGCTGTAAAAGAAGAATATAAATTCATAGTCTGGAATCCATAAAATCATCTACCAAAGTTCCAGTTAATCAAATTAAAAGGCCATAAACCAAAACATGGCTGCACAATCAACTTCAGATTCTTTATTTCCTTAGTTCAAATATGTACAAATCATCATTTCACATTACATAGCAATGTTTGTAAGCTCTCCTTTGGTTACGTTCAAGGTTACTCTGTGCTAGCCTTCTACTCACCAAAGCTGTGTTAAGGACACTTGGCTAGCTCTCAATATGCATTTGTCTGACATCAAATATGTCCGAAATAATATTTGTGTTATACATTTGCCCTCCCTTATTCAATTAAACAATCCATGTCAAATAAAACTACCTTGGAATTGCATCAACCTTTCCTTTTCTACTTTCAAAGTACAAGAGTTGAAACAGAAAGCAACAAAGACAGAAAAGTGTTGACAGAAAGCACAACAGTAAGTGGATGGTGTCCACATTATCTATGCTATCATAAAAGTTAAAACCTCACAAGCCTGCAGAGCTCCACCAACCGATGTCTTTGCAGCACCGTGTTGCAAAAACTTTCAGAGGCTCTGCAAGCAGGAGAGAATTTTCGTAAAAGAGCACGAGAGCTCTCGTCCCAACTACTGGCAACAAAAACCTGGTGCCAGAAGGTCGAGCAGCTTCCTCAGCACATGAAATAATGCATCTTCTGACAAAATTAGTAAGCCTTACATTATGGCAACTGTGACCCCAGTTTTCCATGGCTGTGCAATTAATGGGAACGGTCAATTAGCATGAATAATGCTAAATAGAATAAAATGCTCCACTGACTAGCTTGAACTTTACTTTAGCAGTTTAATAATGTTGCAGACTGTTTATTATATTATTTAGTATCCGTTTATTGAGTTGTGTCTATGATTTCTATATGGTAACATTTGGTAACCATTTTATTAGGTTTATCTCACTTTTGGCGATAGTGTCTTATGTCACAGTGACAGGGACTGTCAACCTGAACAACAACCCTTACCTGTCATACAATCACTGCCAGTCATGAGATATTACCTACATTTTCAGTGAAAGGTGCTATAAAGTGCTATGTTGTAACATTTCATTCGTTTAAGTGTTTCTCCTAAAGAAACACAGACAAGTGGAATATTTAGCTAGCTTTGACTTGACATGAAGAAAAACTAAGGTTGAAGATAAAATAGAAAAAAGCGTAATAGTTTGGTGTTCCCAAAAATCCACAAAATGATAATATGCAAATCAATATTTTAGCCCACTCATTAATTTAATCTAGAAATGTCTGCTCTGAAATACTCAAATATACTAAATAATTCCAAATCAATTCAAACCAAGGGATGAAAGTTTAAAACAAATCAATCAATAAAGAAAGATAAACTTTATCAACATAAGCATCAAGCAACAAAACGCCCCTGAATTGGTTCAATGTGTCATTTATGCTGGTGAATATAACCACACAAAACTGCGTGTGCAACTAATTCATCCAGTTGCAGGATGGACTGTGACAAATCACTATCGTGTGAACAAGAATCCGACCAGCCTGCTACCAGTGACCCTCCGGTGTCTAGAGTTAATATGTCCATGACCCTGTGATGACCACAATAAAGAGGGCAAAGGGGGGTGAGAAGTGCTCCGGGTTCCTCCAGTCAGAACATCCAATACAAGCCAGAGGCTTTGTAGTCTGTGGGCACCACGAAAGGTGCGGTTGCAGGGCTTCATTGTCCCTGCATGTCGTTGGTGCCCTGTGCCTGTGCTGCCGTGGTGCTGAGGTACTGCCAGCTGACGGCGGCGAGCAGCATGGCGGCAGACAGGTACATGGGTGACAGGTGGTGGGTCCTGGAGGGGAGGCTGGACTGTGACAGAGTGGACTTCTCTTGGATGAGTGCCAGGATGCTCAGGATCTTGTCCCGCGACGGGTCGGTGAGCGAGACCTTCTGTAGAATCTGCAGGGAGAAAAAACAAGATTGATTGCCTTCAAGTACACCGATATAATGGCAGCAAGTCAGCAAAAAAATGACACCAACCTCTTGGCTGTACTGGGCGATGATGGTCTGCACAGCTCTCATGTTGGTGGCTTCCATCATGAGTGTGACAGCCTGGCCCTTTCGGATTTTTACTACTCCCTGGAACACCATGGGGTTGTTGTAGCATGACGATAGTGTTGCTATTGCCATCACCTGGTCAGGAGAGATATAACATGGTTAAATGCAGAAATTAAAGAAATTATTAGTCATTTTCTTTGCTGCTTTTAACTCGAATCAGCCCTACTAAAAAATGTAACAGAGAGTACAAAACAGCACAGAGAAACGTGTGTCCATACCTGTGGAATGGCACAGAAATTGAAGACGCTCTGGTTGCGCAGGCGGGACAGGTAGGCGATGACGTCCGGGATGTGGTGAAGAGCATCAGTGACCAGCAGGTTGAGACAGGACAGAGCTGACTCCAGCTTCTCTGGCTGCGCCAAGTCCTCCAGGCGACCTGCAAACTGACTCCACGCCTGCACAGGGACCGAGAAGAGACAGTTACACACGTTGCATGTGGACAAAGTCAGATGAACTCAGAATATAACAACAATGGCAATTATTAGCAAAAACATATTGGAAATCGTCCTTTTCTTAAGACATAATCAATGTAAGACTGATATATTTGACACAGAAGTCCATAGATTATATAAAACACCATTCATAAAGACATGTACAAGGGGTCGTTCCTACCTCCTGTGGCCAGAAGGCACGTCCCTCTTTCGTGTCCTCCAGATAGTCTCGGATGATGTTGGTCTTCTGCAGGAACAGCCCCATAGAATTGGCCAACTCGGTGTCACGCCCCACCTCAGGGTCCTCGAGCTGGGACGCAGAAAAGAGGCGAGACAGTCCGATGCCGACCAGCCCTGCTACATAGTGGCAATACTGCACCGAGGAAAATAAAGACAACATGGTATGAGTCACACTAAGTCATACAATGATCTCAGCAAATAAGAAAAATACTTCAAAAGCTTCAAAATAACAGGACAAAAGTTAAATATTTTGATGAGCTACTTTGTTTTTTTACCAATTAACTCATTTTCTGCTGCATCTCTGCTCTATTCGGCTAGTTTATTCACTTGTGTGAATTTACAGCCTGTATAGGCAGTTTGCGTAAATTAATTGAATTGTCATTTGTTATTTCATCCTAAATATCGTTAACATAAAGCTAACATTCACCTGGTCCCACTCCTTCATGGATCCCACTTTCTTTTCCAGGAATTCAGCCATTCCTACTCCCATACGATAGCAGATATCCGAGATGACGTCTCTGTACACCTGAGCGAGGTTTCTGAATTCCAGTGATATCTGGATCGCAAAAACACATACAGATCATTTATGAATGTTTTACATGAAGACTTCTCAATCCTATTCCATCACAGAAATAAGGCAATTAATGTGAGTGAAACATTGAATATTGATATAGTATTGTATTATGCAGCCTGTGTACTGACCGTGGGGAAATCCTCCAGAACCTGCCGGTCTTTTTCATGGCTCTCGCTGAAGCTCCACTCATCCTGGTACAGGTAGGTGTGGAAATCATTCAGCATGGGCACCTTCTTTTCCAGAGGGATGGTCATGTCGTCCTCCACCGTGTCCAGCGCCCGCAGCACCAGGTAGAAAATACAAACTGCATGTCTGGATCGTGAAGACGGGAGAGAGGAGATGAGAGTATTTAAAAAATTCAAAAAATTTTATATAAAAGTGTGTGAAAGTTGATTGCCTTGAGTTGCCTTGTCACTCATTTACAACTTGGGAATAAAATGCATGCCAAGGAGGACTCAAGTGCACACACTGAATAATTAAACAGCTGTCATTTACAGTCAGCTTCTACACAGGCTACACCTGGTTATTATTAGTGAGTGTGGGTCAGTGGGTCAGCCATGGACTGTTCATTCCGGGGGCCTGACACACCAACACAAGCCACTGATTGATTGGTTGAGCAACACTTCAGCCACACATGGAGTGACCTTTGTGTCGTTATTATGAAATCAGACAGAATAGATTTGGGAACAAAACTTTACTCCAAGTTAAAGAAAAATTAATATGCTTCCTGTTCTACTGAGGCCTTTGCACAAGACTGAAAAACAACAAAAAAGGTCTTTCCATTGGCTAAATCTGCTGAGGCTGGGCAGAAAAGTGTGTATATTAACTTCCCTCTTAGTGATAGTAAAACCATTCAGGCTATCAACAATAGTGAAATTGACATGATTTCCTACCTTCACCATGCAAACACAACTTTAACAAAATAACACACTTCTTTGCAAATAAACAATTGGTTTACTTGCAACTTACTTGCAATAAATGTTTTATTCTGGTAATAAAATTCCGAATAAGTTGCCTAAGAAAAACACAACTGTCACTCCATAGCAGCACCACTTTAAAGAAACATGCCTGCAGACACGCCCCTCCCTCACCTGTTAGCACCGAGGCAAAACTTTAGCAGCCATGCTGCGCTTTTTACTCACCTCAACTCCCCGTCGAGCGCTTGAATCACGGCCGCGAAACTCCTGCTGGTCTGGTTCAGGTACAGGTAGCAGGTCCGCAGGCTGTCGGTCATGGACTCCTGGCAGGACAGACAGAAGAAGGACGTGTGTCGGTAGAAGCCCGCGGGTCTGAGGGCGCTGGAGGCTCGGGCGGCCTCCTGCAGGCCCCGCTCCCCCAGCCTCCGGTCCGGCAGGAGGCACCGAGCGGCGGGCCCGGAGCCCCGCGGCGCCACCGAGAGGGAGCGCTTGAACACGGACAGAGAGACTGGACACTTGCAGCAAGTTCCGGCCATGCGAACAACGCCACGCGGCTATAAAACAACGCGGTCCATTGAGACGCCACGGCTGGCGGTGGTTGTGTCGGTGGTGGGGAGGCTACACACACACAGTCCATGTAGAGGACAAGCAGCTGAGGGGTCGAACGAGGTGAAAATAGTTCCAGGACGCGGAGGAAGGAGCTCGCGCGCGCCGCGCTGATCTTTACACAGCTGTTGCGACCCGTGTAAGCGCGCGCGTTCCGTGCAGAGTGTTTGTAGATTAGCTGTTCGGACACAACACAACCCCCCTCCCTCCGCTACTAGTTGAAATCACAACAACACACCCACTCCCTCCGCTATTAGTTGAAATCACAACAACACCCCCTCCCTCCGCTATTAGTTGAAATCACAACAACACCCCCTCCCTCCGCTATTAGTTGAAATCACAACAACACCCCCTCCCTCCGCTATTAGTTGAAATCACAACAACACACCCTCCCTCCGCTATTACCTGCTGCACAACACTGCGTGTCACAATCCGCCTGTTGCAGGGAAGTTTGGCTGCATTTTACCTAAACGTGCTCACGTAAATCATCTTTGTTTCTCATTTACAGAAATGGATGAAGAACTCAGATCCCTTACTCAGGAAATGTTATGTAAGTAAAAGTACAGACGTATTATCAAGTATCAAAAGATAAATGTGAATTTTAAATTTGTGTTTTATTCATTGTGGATATTCTGGGCAGATTAATAGTACGGTGTCATATTTGGCAGCTTTCACAAAAAGTACACAGCAAATAAACACAAAAATAAAGTCACAATTTAAAATAATATATATAACAATATTAAAGTATTTGAATTGTATGGAAATATATCAAAATCAGCATTTGAAAAGTAATTAAAGCTCAGATGTGGAGTGGAGTGGAAGTATAAAGTAGCATCAGATGAAAATATAACTACATTAAAATTGTACAGTACTTGAGTGAACGTACTTAGCTACTTTCCACTGCTGATTTTATAGTTATGAGTGAAACATGTGAGCCTTATGTGCAGCCATTTGCATTGTATTCGCTAAAACTTGCCTCATGATTACACATATCAGGAAAATAAATGTACAAAAATCACATGCTCTAGTCTTGACTGGGGGGCTGGTGTGTTTTGGGGGTTTACAGCTGATTCCGTTAAAGAACATACAACAGTCTATATACTGACATATTCATATTCTTAAAACTGGCATTAATACAGAACAATCAAACATCAGCAAAGCTGTCAAAAAGAAGAAGTTAACTTAATAGGGAAGTTTGCTGAGTGATAGCAATGTGAACTCCTGACACCTGGTGGGAGACAGTGGGAAGGACAACTGGATGTACTGATAGATGGATACAAGTAAAAACATTATACTAAAAGTACCCTACATTTTAATGCATTAAATATACCTTTATAGCTACTCAAGCACTCCTTCAGTGTACTTTGACATACTAATTTGAAAGTATAGTTTTAATAAGCATGTAACATTTAAAACAAATTTTAAATATATTTTTATATTTAAATATATTTGTGCACACTTAAGTATAAGACTCTCTTTGCTTTGGGGGGTGTCACGGCAAAATCTCTCACCTGGTATAAGCTGGGGTCAACAAAGGATGATGCTACTGATGCATCAACAGTAAAATAATAAGATGTTGCTCTGTAAAAAGCTGCCTGGTTTGCATTTGTTTCTATGGTAGTGGCAACTATGTAGTTCTAACACCGTCACACTAATTTACTATTTGAGCTTCAGATGTGTGACAACAAGCCATCTATGTTGAAAACAGCCTCATTTAATAGGCATCTTTTGCAGCACTCTACATAAGAACAAATTCTTTCTTGCATTACAAAATAATATGAATGGATTATATAATTATTGGTCATAACTGATATGCTGGTAATTAAAACAAAGGACTGGGCAGGAGTGCGTCTCCCTCCGGGTCACATTGGTGTTAAAAGAGTGGGATAAGCCGTCATATACATGCGCACAGCATCTCTCCCTGCAAGCTCATTATGTAACCTAAATCCCGAGTCAGTGGTCATCTCCAGCGACACATGAGCAGGAGCACAGGTCCAATTAGCTGAGGGTTTCCATCGGCTCGTTAAGGAGCTAAACGGAGCAGCACAGGTCAATCCATCATAGTGCAGGCTGTGTACACTTAATCGGTCTATGTGGGTTTCCCGTGTTGCTGCAGAGAAGCCGGTCTGCTGCTGGAACACTGTGCTACACGATCCATGAGGGAAATGTATTATCCAGCCATGCAATCGGTGGCTCTGAAACATGTTTATGTTTAACGTTATATGCTACATCTAGAATAGGAAGCGTTTACTCACATAATCCAACTTTGGCATGACGGTCCTGCATCCTCCCATCTTAAACTTAAACAGGTTGAAGATCTCCTCCGGGTGGCCCAGTGACTTCAGGATGTCCATGTCGCTTCAGGTGCTCGAGCTGTCGTCGTGTAAACCTGCGGAGATGTCCCCCATCAAAGCGACGCGACGCACAGACGCAGCGGCGTGATGGGAACGTTGCTTCTCAATCGCCAGACTCGTCAGATCCGACCGACGCCCCCGATTGGCTGGCGCGTCATGGGCTTAGCGTGGAGCGGCCAATGAGCGGCCAGAGCGTCTGGTGTGATGCCCCGCCTCAGAGAACTGTCAGCGCAGAGCGGCTTCTGATTGGTCCTTTATTTATCCGCGGGGGAAACCATACCTGTGGAATAAAATTATGTAATCCTTTTTACCAATTATACCTATAGGCTTACAGACAGATACAGAAAAATATGTGTCTGTTTGTAACTTAGTATTTGGTTTTATGCTTTTTTGGACCGACTGTGAAGTATATTGTATCTTTTTTTTCAAACTACACAAATTAAGGTTACAGCTCTTATTCTATATCCAATCACTGTCAATTGGAACTGTCACTTTATAAATAAGATAATAAGAAATGACTTCAGGAAACCCATCATGTAACTCCTAACGTTTGCAGACAACATGATGGTCATCAAATTCATAAATGTATCATTTATTTATTCTTGCCAAATCAACAGGTATAACTATACCAGTTGATTATAACTACACACTCAGGAAAAGGCCAAGCAGTAGATGTGCTTTCTACTAAAATTCTGCATTGGGATTGCAATGCAAATCTTGCAGGAACAGGCAGTGTCAATTTAGCTGCGGGTGGGAGAGGGTGGCCAGTTTGGGATAGTAATGGAGGCTAGCTGAGCTTTCTGATAAACCAGACCCAGACAGCATGCTTGAATATTGGAAGTTCAATAAAAAGTGCTATCAAGTGCTCCCAAAGCTGGTGAATTTCATTTTCAGTGTCCCTGCATCTACTGCGCCTCCATAGCAGTAGATGCACTGTGGGTGCATCTTGGAATAGAGACGCGTGAGATTGGGACCACAGCCGGTCAGCAACATTCTCTTCTTCCATAACAACATTGGCAAGTGATTCATTTGTTAAACTCATTCTTTAACTTTGTTTATTTTAAGCTATGCTGTTTATTACTGTTTGAGCCGCTCAGTCTCTCGTTGCTATTTGTTAATTAGGTCATAGGACACATAAAGAGGCGTGATGATGGCAGTGTTATGAGTAGGCATATGCTGCCTAAATTACAATGTTTGTGTTCTTATTTTTTCAAGCAGAACATCTGACAAATCATTTCCATTTTTATCATATTGTATTTTTGCAAAGCAGTGTATTTTATGAGCCGTGTGATGGTGTAAATAAATAAAAAGTTTAAATGTGTGTTGCATTGTCTATTTTCTCAATAAGGTGATAGTTTAGCAGCTCATTCAAGCAGCCCTGCTGCTAAGAGCTTGCTATTTGACCTGATCTTGATCTTGGTTGGGAAAAAATTCAGGGGAAATCCCTGAATTTTTCTATCTTTATTTATATCTAATAATAGTCCTGTACATATTGAAACCCACACAGCAACCTTTGATTGCACATTTCTCTGTCTGTATACCTATTTTGTCTTAGTAGATTAAAGTCATTTGACAAGAGTCAAATTCCCAGTATGTCGGCATACGAGGCCAATAAAGATGATTCTGATTCCTATTGGCCTCTAACAGATCCCATAACAATGTGCTTTTAGTGTAAGTGATGGAAGACAAAATCCACAGAAAATGTATTTAAATGTGCTTAAAACTACAAGAAGCTTGAGCTGTTTAGACAACTTAATTCAAGCCAATATCGTTCAGTTTCTGTTTTTTGAATGTCAAATTCATTCTTTTTTGCAAAATAATGATTACACCTCACAGAACCTATTTCATTGTTGTATCCTTTACAAATGTGCAGAAAAAAATGACACAGATATCAGACAGTGAGTAGCAGCCAGCTCCTGTCTAACATGTTATTCTGCATGCTTCTATTTATAGCTATGTTCTCCTCATAGCTGTTCACATGCTTTTGTTTGAAAGCAACACTGGGTGTAGCTACATATTCAGTAACACTTTGAGGAACTTTTCCTCATATCAAATGTGTGCTTGACTTTATTTTCTACTGATTTTTCATCAAACAATCTGTTGTAGCAGGAAGATCACAGGTTTACATATGTGCCAGTTGTCACATTATCAGTTCTTGTTTCATACTATTCTGCCTATGAGGGCAGATGTAAAAATAGTAGAATCATACAATCATAGTAGAATTTTTTGTCAATTTCTCAAATCCTGTACATCCATATATTGAATCTGATCTGAAAATATGTGAGTGGATATTAAAACTAAGCACAAAAATCCTTCATGTCCCCTTTAAGACAAAATATTTAATGGAATGAATGACAACGATCCAGAAATCATTTCACCACACATATTTGCATTACGTCACAATGATTTGTCTTTATTGGTTTGCTCAGTAGAGCTACAGGTGCACACAGAGGGGAGAATGTGTCCTCTGTGTTTACTTACAATATATCACAAATGGTGTATTACACAATTATACTGAAGTGGAGTTTTTAAAAACATATATGTTCATATATTTATTATGTTGATAATTACATGTGAAGGTATCACAATTTTACACATGTTGGCCCCATGCTTGTCACAAGCAAATTAAAGCATTAAGTATTGCTAAAAATACTGTATAGTATCCTTCATACAGTTTGTCAAACAACTTTCAACTAAAATATGGTAGTCAAACGATAATATTGATTGGCTTGTCTCTGTAATAATAAATACTTTTATGATCTTTGAAGATGTCAAAGTCAACCCTTCTTGTGGATGCAAGCCTACACTTGCATCCAACATCCATACTTTCGCTGCATAGATAGTTACTCGTGTATATTATCTGTCAAATATACAGACTGTGGTGAGAAATTAAAGGAGAATCCAACATAAAGCGTCTCGGTAAGATGTTGGGCAACCACATGCTGCCAGAGCAGCTTCAATGTGCCTTGGTTTTGATTCTACAAGTCTCTGGAACACTAATGGAGGGATGCACAGTTTTCTTCCAAAAGATGGATGTAAAGTTATTCCCTCATTAGGTGTTTTGATGATGGTGGAGGTGGATGGTGACGCTGTCAGTCCAAAGTCTCCTATAGGTATTGAGACTTGATGACTGTGAAAGCCATAGTGTATGAATCACATCCTTTTCATACTCAGTGAACCATTCAATGACCCATTGTGCCCTAGGGATATTGTCAACCTCATCAGGATAGAAATGTTTCGTCACAGGTGAAATTCCTTTGTCTTAACGGGACAAATGGACACCACACATGGACTCACCACTTGTTGAGAACATGTTGAAGGACGACTTGTTACTTCTCCCACATCTCTACACCAGGGCCTATGGCTTTTGCACCACTAAACTCTCAAATGTGCCTCCAGCATTGTCCTGATGGTGTCATTCAATGCATGATATCCCTCTCTAGGTAATAATCGACAAACCGTCCTTGCTGAGTCCGACCACCTCCTGCACTGGAATTCTCAGCCACCTGAGCAATAGTTGTTCTCCTGTTTTTCCTTACATATTGCACTAATGCACGAGTGTGTGTGTGTTTGTGTGAACTGACCCTTCTAGGTAGATTTTCTCCAACACTCCCATGGTGCTACCTTTGACATAATGGTTTCCTGTTACATGTTATGCCTCTGCTTGTTATTTCTTTTGCAATTTATCCACAATAATATGCAAATCATTAAAATGAAGAAAAGACAAATACTGTATAATGAAATAGAAATAAGGGAAAGATTCAGGGAAACAAAGTCTAGCACTAAAGTTCCCTTCTTTATATCAAAAGTTCTTGGATATTATCACAGTGCTGCTCTTTAAAGATTCTCCATATAGTCCTCCGTTGCCCTGATTCAACACGCAGTATCTCAGAGCTGTTCAAGATCTCCATTTTTGTTGTGGCGACCTCATTTCTGTCCCAGAGCTTTGCACTGAAGGCACTGTAGGAGTCTTTTTCTGGAGAGTTTATGCATTATACTTCAGATAGGGAGGTTTCGAGATGCATGAGAAGCATGTCTTTTAAGCCAGGATTAGGTTGTTCCAGGGTTCGGCTTTGGAGCCAGAAGACCCACCGTGGCCCTCAGGGGACATCTTGAGAGGAATGGCTCCACCTTGAACTGCCATGTAGGCCGGCAGGGCTGAGATCTGGATCAGGTACAAGAGGAGATGGTGAAGTACACACATGGTATGGTACACACTGTACATTTTAAGGGCAAGATGCAATACAAAAATGCAGGGGTTAGCGCAGGTTCAAGACCTCCTTGATCCTGGGTCTGGGACCTTTCTGTGTGGAGTAGGTTCAAGGAGGTCTTGAACCTGCGACCTTCTTGCTGTGAGGCAACAGCACTGTCCTTGAAAAGTTAACATATAAAATGAAATCATGTGTTTTGTGTTTCTCCTTTGGGATAAGGGGAGTGGATTCTTTTAAAGTGAATTGTTTTAATCTTTGTCAATGTATTTTTGTAAACTGGTAACATTCCATAAATATATGTTTATACAAAAAAATGCACTCAAAGTGATTTATCTCTCTTTAAGATGCCCTCCATCGAGGTGTCCTACCTGTGTGTGCACGCTGTGGTGTGTGTACAGGCTGTGAGTATCCGGCTCCGTCTTTATCTGGCGAGGCTCGTCTGTGCTGGTGGTGGTAGTGGGGGCGCGGGGAGTGCTGAGTGGTGTTGCTGGAGTCCCCTCACTGCCTGGAGTCCCTGTAGAGCACAGAGAAAAAATAATGATCGAGTGCCAGAAGTCACTCTTATACATGATCATCTTCAGCAGGTAAACTTGAACTACTGTGTAGCAATGAATAAACTAAGTTTCAATAAAAAGAGTTAGGGTTAGGTGAATTTGGTTTTGAAGCTGACCAGTTAGGGACTTGTTGAGGTTCTTGGGTTTGCGTTTGCGAGTCTGGATCCCCTCTTTCTTCATAGCAAGGGGTCGTGCAACCTGCCAAGACATCAAAGTATTGATCAAACAGCAGATTCAAGTAAGATATGTGTAACACTCGTGAAAGGCTGGAGAAATATGTGCAAAGTGGAAAAAAGGTGATTGAAAAAAAAGGGGATTGGCTCATAATGAAGAAGAAGCAGGTATAGACAATGATTGACTGACAGCTGATCCAGTGAACCAATCTGTGTGCAGCTCTAATGACTCCACAGCATTTTGGTACCTTTGACAGCACCATAGCAGAGTTTCATTCTAAACAGTAAGCTTTAGGCTATATTTAGTGTTTGACACACTCTGATGTATGATTTCTTTACTCATTTGGACTCTCCGGGTGCATTTTTATTTGCATGGAATGATATCAGATTTATATGTATATGTCAGTTTTAAGCTCAAATAAAATAACATACAGGTATTCTGAAGGGTCAAGCCTTTCTCTCCCTCTTTTGTGTCTCTTACCCCATGGAGTTTCATGTAAAGTCCACAGGCGTTGCAGACCGGCTCCCCCTCTGCATTTCGTCGCCACAGGGTGGTGGTGGTGGTGTGACAGTTGGTGCAGGACAGGCCCACCCTCCTTGAGGCAGACTGAGGCATAAATGAACAATTTATCAGTAAAAGCAGAAACAAAGAGAGAGAGAAAGAGAAAAAACGTTCAGTTCAAGTGTCACTGGACGGATGGCGTCACCCACCAGTCGTCTTTGGGGTTTGATAAGAGGTCTGTTGATGCCGTTCATCTTGTGGTACAATCCGCAGGCGTTACACAGGTAGTGGCCTGTGCCGTCCCGCCTCCAGAGAGGGGTCGACATGGCCCCGCAGTTCACACACTCTCGTCCCTCAGCAAAGTCATCAAACAGGTCTGATGAAGCAAAGAGAGAAATAAGTCAGAAGCCAAACTTCATGGTATTTGGTCTGACCATGTTTTTTTTTTCTTTTTCCTCAAGCTTAGTCAGATTGAAGCTGTATTTTTGCTGCTGTCATGGAGAAAATGCAACTGCATCTGGGTGTGTTATGTTTTAATATTACTTGAGCTCTCTACTACAGCAAAAAAAGCAGGTTCACTCATATGAGCTAACAAGCCCAAACCTACATTTCTGTGATTCTTAAAGAAATCAACTTCCAGCTGGACGTATGCCACAAAGCATTCTTTCCATCCCCGCTGATAAACAGTTTCCTGCACTGTCAAAACCCTGACGGAGCGACTATCAAACGCAGTGCCATTTGCAAACCAGCAGGAGGTGCAGGAAGCCGTCTGTAGCAGACCCGCACAACAACAGCAGCCTGAAATCCCTGCCTTATCTCACAGCTCCTCCTGGAGATAAAGAGTCAGCTGGAAATAGAGACGGACTAGAGCTCCATCATTTTCAAATAGAGACACTGTGTCTATCACATACACCCCTCTCCATACCCTACCACCCCCATCGTGTCCTTCTCTTTCAGATTGCATGACATCTTCAAGTAGAAGACATCGATCTCTGGTGCAGAAGTGGCACAACTTGTTTTTTGGGGTATTTTTTTATTAAGCATTAATATCGACAGCAGAGAGGTTACACTAGTTGCAGAGTTATTATTGGATTATAGGATAATTAATCAGATTACAAAAAATAAGAAACTATCATCAACCTAGATTAAATTTGAAAAGAAAAGGTTTATTATTATAATTATTATTTGTGAAGGATTACTTTTTTAATGGCAATTAACACTAATACTTTTATTGGTGAGATGTAGCCACAATGAACACAAAAGAAACTGCATCACACGTGTTATACACCTTCTGTGCCAGTACTGTTCTTAAATGCTGAATGTATTTTATTAGCAATAAAGCATTTTTTGGGATACTTAAAGAGAAAAATAATATTTCCTGGAATTCAAATTTATGGCTGTGTCCAAAGAGCAATATTTTCAATGGATTACTAACCAGAAAAGTTGTCATGTAATTTGTATTCAGTGACTGGCTACATTACCAAAACCTGCAAATTATGCCATGTTGTGTTTTTTGATTTCACTGTCCATAATTACTATATATATATATATATATATATATATATATATATATATATATATATGTATGTACTAGGCCTCCTCCAAGGCCAAGGGAACAACAGACACAGCAGGACGAGCTATAGCCTTGAGCTGGGCACTGCGTAGCCAACACAGTGTATCAACACAAGACAATACACCAAAGAAATTCTGCCGTATCTGTGTCTATCTAAATGGAGGTTTATGTTTTTTCCGTTGTATAAATGTCAGTGTGTGTCTTTATCTGGATCTGTTTTAAAAACACCCGCACCAACGCTTATAGGGCAAAGGTGAAAATGGAATAAAATACTCAACTGTCTGATATAGGTGACAACTTGTAATTTTGTAGAGGTTTTAAAATGATGTTTAAATATTATATTCAATAGTCAGGGTTGGAGTTTTTGACACTTATGCACTTGTGTGGCGACACTTAAATGATTTTTTTTAGCTGTAACTAAGTCTATGGTCCCTCCATTAAATCAATGATTAGAGTATTCACTTCAGATATTGACATTTTATATGCAACACCTGTAATAGCAACAATATGATGCAGTGTTTGCACCTTATGTTGACAAATTTGATGGTGAAAAGTAATATTTGAAGATAATTCATACGAGACAGGATTTTTACTTTTTCCAAATTCCAGGCCTTTGTTTCTTGAGGGTGACAAGTTCAACTTTATTTTTTTTAATATCATGGTGATAATTATTATTTATTTCAAGAGGAAGGAAGGGAGTACTGACCAACTAAACTAAAGAACTAAAGTAAAATACTCAGTAATAAATGTTATATATATATATATATATATATATATATATATATATATATATATATATATATATATATATATATATATATATATATATATATATATATATATATATATATATATATATATATATATATATATATATATATATATATATATATATATATATATATATATATATATATATATATATATATATATATATATATATATATATATATATATATATATATATATTAGTGTCAGATTCATAACACTCAATATTATTTAAGTATTTATTATGATCAATAGATAGATAGATAGATAGATAGATAGATAGATAGATAGATAGATAGATAGATAGATAGATAGATAGATAGATAGATAGATAGATAGATAGATAGATAGATAGATAGATAGATAGATATTACTATAATATAATACCACTAAACGTGGTTACCAGAGCAGAGCCATTCACCAACAGAACAAGAGTAACTGAGAATTTGTAATAGTAATATTAGTATTATTAGTATTCTAAATTGTAATCTAAATCGATTAGGTCTTGCTGAAACATAAAAAATGTTCTTTAGTGAGTGAACAGTCTCACAGACGTCATGAGTTGCATGTGATTGTTATCAAAGGAAAAGGTCAGATCTGATCAATGCTCGTAAAGCTGATCTTCTTCTCTTTCTTTATCAAAAAGCTGGAGGGTGGGAGGCCTTGAAGGCGGCTGTTTAGAGAATCAACACACAAAGTATCCAGGTCACATGTTTATCAATTGGGAGTGGTTGACATTTAAAAATGGGGAAATAATTCATGTTTAATCAACTGCTAATTTGAATTAAATAACATAGTAGCAATAAATCATGTCAGAATGATACGGGTTATAAATCACACTATACTGAATTGGGAATAAAAGCAAATACTTTAACTATAAATATACTATAAATAGACTATAAATATGAAATGTAGCTTCCAGTTGCAGCGAAAAGATGTATAATGGATAAACACATGTAGAACAAACGGGAGCAGCCGTTGGAAAACTGAGAGCCTAAGCAAAATCAATGTGTTGTGAAACCTCTGTGATCCATATGTCGTCCAGAGTACAGCCGCAACATGCAGCTACAGGCCAAAATTCACATCCAGCACAGCCACCTGTCAGCTTCACCTGCAGGTCACGGCTGAGGTAACAGCTGCTCCTAAAACTACAGTATACGGAGCCTAATAACCACACGTGAAATGAAAAAGGGCTTCAATAAAAATAATACACAATTTAAATCAAATATAATCTGACCCCATCCTGAGGCCAAACACAAGTCATTAACCATAATCCCATAAAATGTGTTATCAATTCAGTTTCAGTTAAATATTAATATACATCCTTCTGTTAGTGTTTGATTTATTATGAACAATATATATAGGCCCGTTTATTATAGGTCCAGTGATGCAGCTATTAAAAAAAACAGTCTTCATATTCCATCTCACCTGTTAGTTTATAGATGCATGAGTTTATGACATTTTTAATATGTTTTACAAACCTCCTGAATATAGAAATGTAAGATGTAGAATAAGTGTTTTTTCTTATGAAGGTGATTGAATGATATAATGTTGCTTTAGCCTATGATTAAAATGAAACGTGGAGTATAAAACGTGTGATAATTGCGGTAATAATTATATGGCGGAGTGAAATGGGTAATTGATATTGCGTGTTGTATATTACAACTTCGAAACCTTTTGAAAAAAATAATTTTAGAGTAACAATCCGTTTTTAATCTGTGACTGGAGAATGTATACAGAATCGCGGCATAGTTTTATATTATGCGGCAGTAACTTTATTATGAGGCTCTGTATTTAGTTGCTGTGCTTTTTAGAATTAAAATGTAAATATAAAAGAAGAAAAAAACACTTTTTTAAATTTTAAGCAGCAACAGCAGCAGCTTCCTCATTCACTGTCACATCTTCTCTTTAGATCGATTAACAGGCCCAGAGTTTCCTCAGACACTTTTCATGTGATTTGTTTTATTTATTTAAAAAATAAATCATATATCGTGTTTTTTTTTTATTTGTGTATTTTTATTAAATATTCTCTTTTCGATGAGTGACAACTATCTTCTGCTGATTGATATCGATTAGGCTCCACTGTGAATTTACTTATGCAATAAACAGAATTTTAGTAACGATTGTACTTTTTGTTCTCCAAGAACAAAAAAAGAAGAAAAAAATAAAAGATAAAAAATGTAAAAAGAAAAAAAAAATCCATGTTTTTATTAAATCCATCTAGAACCTGCAGCTGCTTTTATATTTTATCCTCACGAATGTCAAAACGAATAGACATCATGTTCTCATATTTATAAAACATCTGCACGCTGGCCACCAAAATATCTCTATTCTAAGATTAGAATAAAAGATTGTAACCTATAATGGAAAATATAGAGCTACTAGCCTATAAATGATGGAAAATATATTTTATAGCGTCTATATTGGAACATATATTTTAGTCTATATATTATGGAAAGTATATTTTGTAGCCTATATATTAAAAGATATTGTAATATATATACTGGAAAATATATATTGTAGTCTAGAGAAAAGGTGCATTGTAGCATAATTGCATTTTCTCTTGCTCACCGATGTTTGGGTGCCGTGTTGTACCCGGGTGAGCGCCGCTTTGGAGCCCGTGCAGCACCGGGCTGTCGAAGGGGGACGCCGGCCACGTTCCGCCCACGTTGGGGCTCATGTAGGCCGGGTACGGGCTGTGGTAGGAGCCGCTGAGGCCCCGCGCGCCGTAGTGCTCCCTCCCATTCGCGGAGATGTTTAGCGGACTGCTGTAAGAAGCCGCCGCCGCCGCCGCCGTCTCCCTGGCCGCCGCCGCAGCCGCAGCCGCCGCCGCTCCGGAGGACAGAGGCGGGCTGGTGGAGAAGCTGAAGCGCGGGGACACCGGGGAGTGGTTGTAGGAGGACACCGACTCGGCGCCCGGCTGCGTCCAGGCGGAGTGGCTCGACGCGCCGCTGCTCTGCTGCGACGCGCCGGACGCCTGGAGGTACGGCAGCGCCGGGATCATGGGGGTGACGACCCGGGTGGTGGGCACGTACACCGGAGAGGTGCCCGTGGAGGTGTTGTGCAGAAATCCAGCCTCATAAGAGGGGGGTCCGTGGTTGGTTGTTATTATGCCCTGGTACATATCCTCGCTGCGAAGCTGCACATCCGTGTCGATGGAAGGAATATTGGTGGTGTGGATGCAATTACGCACAGTTTTTTTTGGAGAAATGCGTGGTTTAATACATCCGTAAAGCTCCTCTGTACCCTCTGAGATCAGATCTGCTCCTCAGCCAAACCACAGCAGCTGCAACACTCACAAAATCAGGAATAAACCGAGAGAGGAGACATGAGAGAGAAGAGGAGGAGTGACAGAGAGAAACTGTGTGATCAAGAATCAAGATTCCAGCTGTTATCATCTCTCTCTCTCTCTCTCTCTCTCTCTCTCTCTCTCTCTCTCTCACTCACTCCCTGTAAAAAATAGTAATGAATAATAGCCTGTGTAAGGTTTTATACGATTTACCATAGTTCCAGCTTTATTATTATTTTAGTTTATCTTATTTTAACACCTTTTTAATTTTATTTCCTGCATTTGTAAAACACTGAGCTGCATTTCTCTATGAAATGTGCTACTGCCTACAAATAATAATAATAATAATCATTATTATTATTATTATGATTGTATTTCTATCTCTATGTATTTAATATTTATTTCTTTAATTAGTTGTTTAACCCATTAGATCCAGGCTGCCATAGGTCAGAAATGATAATATCTCTAATTTTATTTCCACATGTTATCCAATGTATTTTTAATCGGGGGAAATCTATTCATCTCTATTTTATATTTTAAATACAAACATAAATCAATTTGGATTTACTATACATAGGCCTGTCAATGCTTAGAAAACGTTTACCAGAATCTCAGAAGTTAGAATGGGTATTTTTCGATTTTTTCTTATCTTCTAATCATTCATATAATCCACTCAACTCGTGACCACTTTCGTTAATCCAGAATTATCTGATGAGATTAAAAAGATGATCGAATTTGCTGTTTTTTCTTCTTTTTTTCGCAGTTACGCACCAAAAAAAGCTTCTCTATAGTCTTAAATACTATACTAGTCTACTTGAATTCTGATTGGCGGAAGGAGAATTATAAGTAAATCCTATAAATCCAAATCAATTTAGATTAAATGCAGTGGACTAGTTTATGTGGACTTCGACGTAACTTTTTTTTGTATTTCCAGAGGTGTTTAAATTTATAATATCCCATTGCTATATAAGCAAAAATCATATTCATACTATATGTTTATTTTCATGATAATTAGAAAAATACAAAACAAGAAAAAAAAACGTTTTGATAGGTAGAAATGGCTTTTTAACACAATTTCTCTGATAAATCAAGATAAAGCTTATAGAGGTTGTGCTCGTTATAGCAGTTAAACTGGCACAAACTCTCCAATCAGTGCGAGTAAAGGCCTGGGTGAAAAAGAACCATTTATCCAATAATTGGAAGAATATCCTCCTATAACAATATCTATCAAACAACAAGAAATAGCGATGACTTCCTGCAAATATATCAGCCTATCAGCCTACGTGTGGCCTTCGATGTGGCTCCGTTTCCTATTATACATGAAAAAACTGGCAGATTCATGTCCTCTACGCAACATTTGCTGTTTTTTTTCCTTCTCTCATGACAAATCTGTCGGAAGTCTCCGGCGGTTGTTGTCCTCGTGAGGACAGATTTATACCTGTCATCAACACCAGTCAACGTAAACACATGAGGCCGTTGCATTGTGCAGCCACTTCCCACTGACAGCCTCTTACTGAATTATGTGACTCTGCGCAGGCTGCCAATAAAGCCCAGTGTGTGTGTGTGTGTGTGTGTGTGTGTGTGTGTGTGTGTGTGTGTGTGTGTGTGTGTGTGTGGTGTAGCCCAGCAGCCTATCAGTACGCCTACACATACACTTTAATGTGATGTAAATCGGTGCAATCAAGACAGGATGCAAATGCACTGGTATTATAAATATTATTATAAATATGGTATTATTTGATCATAATAAATACTTATACTTACTGTTATGAATCTGACACTTAAATCTGTATATATATATATATATATATATATATATATATATATATATATATATATATATATATATATATATATATATATTACAGTAGAAAAGGGAAAAGGTGTTAATAATAGGATTATTACACAATAAAATCGCCAGTGTTAATATACCCCCTTAAAAGTACATTTTAACACTACTAATCTTAACTAGTAATTTAAGTAGCTATTTAAGTGTTATATTAACACTGGCGAATTTACCGTGTAGTATTATTAGTAGCCTGAGTCGTGACAGTGTAGCTATTACCCTCCTATACGTAATTTTCTCGTTCTGATTAAATGTTAAAATGAGTTTCAGATGCTGACCGCTGGGTCTCGTGCTCGTGTCAGTATGACGTTTCACGTCATCACACGTCGTTGCTAATTCTTCGTAATTATCTGTAATTATCCACCGACTGCATCTGTAACTCCATCCTGTCCTCACCACACAGGTTAATGCGATTATGCATTAACCTGTGGTGGGGGGGGGGCAGACCTGGAGTCGAACCCACGATCCTTTCATTGACGGTCCAAATATTTTATTGTATTAAAATATATTTAAAGGAGCCACTCTGACAATGTAAAACGCTGGCTGCTGAGCAATTGAGGCGAGATCGTTAAATGCCTTTTCCAGCACTAAATCTTAGTTTTCATCTCCTGGAAATTTGTTGTGATCTTTTGAGCAAGGTCATAATTATTATTTTTTTTTCTCATTTGGTTTTGTCTTAGGGGATGCATTATAATAAAGAGTGAATTTGGCACCAAAAACCTCCAGTCTTCCAGTAAGCTTTGAAATATTTTTTGTACAGGAGGTGGACTGTGGATTTCATCGCCTATCACTTTTCCTGTAAATGCATTAAGAAGGGATCTTCTAATGGTCAGAATGAACAGGAATCATTTGTGTGATTATTTTATAGCAGACTTGAAAAATTGTGAACTTGCCCTTTAAATGTTGCAAGAGGCCATGGAAATTAGCCATCATCAATAGAGTTAATTAGGTCTAAACTAAACTATTTGAAATAATAATATATATTATTATTTCTAAAAAAAATTGGATGTGAATAAAATATCTATCTATCTATCTATCTGTCAATCTATCTATCTATCTATCTATCTATCTATATCTATCTATCTACACCTAAGTCTCTATTTATTTTTCTGTTATATTTGGTAGGCTGTACAGTATTGATTCTCTGGCCTCTCTCTCTCTCTTGTAAAAAAGTCAAGGTAAATAGAGCAGTATTGCCTCAATGGAAATAGGGAACTGTCATCAATGTGTAACTGTGAGCTGATAATACAACCACCAATTGCTGGCTAATAATATTAAGGCGTGGCTGCATGGGTCTGCTAACCGGTCTGAAGCATATAGAAGCAGCAAAGTCCACGGTTCAAGCTCTTATGGTCCCTTTAAATGCACAGAAGTCATTTGCATTGTCTTGTTTGTATGTAGACCTTATCTGTTCTTTTTGTACGTTATAAAAAAAAAGATAGTGGGCAAGATAGTCAGTGAATTTTCAGAATTCAGCATAAAAGGTTTGGTTTCGTTGTTCATTCAGACACTATACCATGTTGCCTAAGATGACAAAAATTCTACAAAAAGTAAGAGTTCATCCTCTTTTCTGTTCTGTACAGTACAGTGTGTGTTTGTACATGCCAGGCTATATCACTGACAGTGACAGAGGCCAGAGCCCGGTGTATGTGTGTGTGTGTTTGCATGTTTGTGTGTGTGTGTGAGTGAATACATGTATAGCCATGAATCTTTGTAACCATGTGTGTTCTCTGTGTGTGTTTGCTGTCAGGGTGTATGAATGAGAAGGTGTTAGGTGAGGGACAAGATAGAGACGCTGGTATGTGGTGGACAGCAGCAGACTGTGTGTGTGTGTGTGTGTGTCTGTGTGTGTGTGAGTGTTATTGTATGTCTGTGTGTGACTATGTGTGTTAATTGTTCATTGTTTATTATAAGGATTACCACTAGCTGATGCCAAGGGTACTTGCTAGTTCTTGTGGGGTCCAGGGAACCTGTGTGTGTGTTTGTGTGTGCGTGTGCGTGCATGAGCGTGCACGTCTGAATCAGGCTCCAGGAAAACTGTCCCCGTCTAGGCTGGGGCAGAGACTCAATCATTTGGGGGTCGGTGACTTACTTTGGCCCTTCTTCCTTCCACACACAAGCTCGAACACACACTCTGAGACTCATGGCTCCAGGAAGAAGACTTCAAATGGTGAGGCAGGAAAACCCAGGAGGCAGAATACCCTGTCGATATGGAAAACACACACACGCACTCACACACACACACATACACACATCACTCAGTCATACTTCTTGGTATTCCTCATTGGCACACTGTTCTGCAAAGTAAGCAAAAAGTATTCATTCTCTCTACAAAGGCCTTTCATCTTCTCCGCATCGGTTCCTGCTGAAGTCACTTGTTTTTCTTGTTTTAATCTGATCAGACTGATGATCATTGATCTACTCATGTGATAATGATAATGATGAAACAGTGACAATCATTAACGCATTGTGTCATGTGTCAAATGGGCTTGAAAACAACCTTTGTGTGATCGCTACAATTTTTGGTCCGATTTCTAATTTCATTCACTTTTCTTGTTTAAAAATTGATTGTTGACCAACCTTTATACATGTTTCCCTATCATTTTACTGAATATTATTATATATGACTCCTGAAAATTGAAGCACATGACATATGATTTCATTAGTATCTCTACTGCCTGTTGTTGCTCTCATTGTCATGTTTAAAGCTCAACACTTAATATCAATTAGAATAATATGTGGTAGTAGTGGGAGTTTCACCACTATCTCAGGAGTGTCAATTTTTAATTATTTAACATAACAATGTTGAGTTTTTTTTGACATAACCTATAACCTATAACTAATAAAAACATACACAACCTATTTAGTTCAGATTTGGAAGAATACAGAGTTGATGATACACCAAAACCTCTAAAGTTCACCTAATAACTCAATCCCATTTGTTAAATCTGTAATCAAACATGTAGAATGTCACAAAATCTAAAACCGTGAGTTTATGGTGAGTTTAGAGAACTAGTTTCACAAAGTTTTACATATCCATGTGTGTGTTTATGTGTGTGTGTTATTCTAGGTATCTCTATGTTGTGGATTAAGTGTGTTTGACCAGGTAAGGTCACAGAGTCACACCGGACCGGAGACCCAAGCTCTCCCAGGAGGTCACCTCCGCTTCAGAAGCAGAAATCATCATCTCCTTCTTTCTGAAAACACACACACACACACACACACACACACACACACACACACACACACACACACACACACACACACACACACACACACACGCACACACACACAAACATCATTAACCAGGAGTGTGTTTTCGAATAAATTATTAACTCCTCGGTTGCAGGTTCTCATATATGTGACGGGCTCAAGTGCTGAATTGGACTCTCGGTTCACACTGTTTGAAGAGCAGCGCAAACACATCGCACAACACTCAATTAAGGATGATAAGAATCAAATTATCAAAATCTCTTTTGTCCGGGGGGGTACCCATTGTTTGTAAAGCTACTTAAAGGACTCACTCGCACAAACGTTTAGATATTTCTTTGACGCTTGTATGCTAATATTTAAAATTCCACTACTGGGTGTTGCTTGCTCAAACATGAGCTCTTAATTTTGAGAATAACCTAATGGAGTTCAGCGAATGGCTTGTTTGACTTCATGCATGTCACATGTGCAGAATCCACCCCGGAGCTGTCACATTGACCCGATGTATGTGACCGACACTCATAGTGAGCTCATGATACTGAGCTGATGTGTGTGTGTGTGTATTTGAGCTATAACGAGTGTATTTTTAGCAGTGAAGACTCAGGGATCCCAGGACCTCTCCCTTTGATAAGCACTGGCCAAAGTCCACTCGCTAGCGAAGGCCTGAAGAGCAAATAGGTAACACGCACACACACCAATGCAAAGCTAGTGATTAATAGACTAATACATGGGGCTTAGTCGCAGTGTGATGCAGCAGGCCGAGGGAAAGCTGTTTGTTTGCACGCAGAGGGGCAAGTTGGGGGCAAGATTCAGGTTAGGCAAAGGTGAGGTGACGTCATCAAAACAATGGATTCTGGTGTCTACGAGAAGGTCATTCAGAGTTTATGCAGCGAAGGGTAAAGAGGCTAAGAAGATGCTGTTTGTGATGGAGAGAGAAAGAGAGCGGCCAGACCTTTTGTCAGTGTCAAAAATCCCGCCGGTACTGGCAGTCAAAGGCTCTCTATTCCCCTTTTCCTATAGACTGTAAGAGGAAAGCGAAAGAAAACACAATGAGGAAGCGAGAGGAGAAAAGGTGCCTCAATCAAGGGTACGTCAGACCGTGCAATCGCCCGATAACAGGCAGGAATAATTTTTTTTGAGGCGGCGGAGATGAGTTGAAGTAAATCTCAGAGTAGAAGACAGTCAAGAGAACACGAGCGGGGAATGTCAGAGAGGAGGAGAAAGGGAGATGCCACCAGACGGGAAAACAAAAGAGGCTCCACACTCTGCTCCGTCTTATCTGACCGAGGGTCTTATCCACTGCTGGCTCTGTTAGTGTAACCCCATTCCCTCCCTCCCTCCTTCCCTCCCTCCCCCTCCCTCCCCATCCCTCCCCTGCTCGGGCCGCTCTCCTTCCACCTCATCCCTCCATCTGCAGCCCGCGACGGACCCCGTTATCAGGACAGGGCTGACGTCAGGGGGCCCGCTGGTGCTGGGGGGGGCCGGAGACGGAGGCTGATAGCGCTGCAGAGGCTGCCTCCGCACAGGCTGTGGGAACCACCGACCCAGCCCACCTTGACCCGGCGGCCCCGCACGTCCACCAGCGAGCACGAAAACACACAGGGAGGTGAGGATTCAATTCATAATTATATGAATGCATATACTGATTTACTTGTGCATCTCCCCTGCATGACAAATGCTGTTCATCTACATTTCTCGATATATGAAGATGCAGATTTTACAACCATTTTCACTTTTTAAAGACTCTGGTCTCTACGAGTCTCTTAAAGATAAACCCAGGAATCTCCTCCACAGTAGATATAAATCCTGCAGTTAACGAGCCATTCCTTATCAAAAATGTGAACATCCACTTCTCATCCACTTCTATAAAATCTATATAAAAAATCTTTTTGCCTCACATGTCCCAAGGTAGCAACGATACTGTATTTCCCATTATTTGTTCACAATATTTCACCAGAGAATAACTTCCACTCGAAAAAAACGGAAACTGCACAAGTTCAGGTGAAAGTTCACAAGTGAAAATTGATAGCACTTTCGAAAAGTGCTATCAATTTCCACTTTTAGAAAAAGAAAAAAAAAACAATTCCCCAAGACGCCTGATAAAAAAATGCAGCCTATCAGATATTATTCTGATAAGGGAACTGTCATTTAGGTTGATGATAAAGCTGAGGTTACTTTTTGTGTCACTCAGCTCATGTATCTCCATAAAAGACAGTTGTGGTCGACAGATTATGATGTCAGGGTTTGTCCATGAGATATAAATTCAGTGGAGGAATTAAGAGTTAATTGCCCGTGTCTAGGTTAAGGAGGCACTTAGCCTCAGGCTTGCAGAATGGCAAGTGTGAGTGCGGCGCCATAAAAATTTGCAGAAGGTGTGCGTGTGAGTGCGTGTTGGGATGGGTCACCGGGTACAAGTTTGATATGTAGGGAGTGACGTCCTGATTGGTCCAGAGGACTGCAGCGGGCAAAGTTGGCATTTCACATCATTAGCTGCAGGTGCAGCACTCCCATAAACGTGCAAACACACACTCACTGACACCAAATGTCATCCAAACCTTGTTAATTACCATCAGTGAAGGCACCCGGGGGAACTCTGTTCAGCTATTGAGGTCTGGTCGGACTCATTTACAGTAACGGGAGTGAATCCAACCATCAATCTGCCAGTTACGCGCACATATATTTCCACATCTTCCTACATGTGTCTCTGATGTTTTAGGAGATGGATCTGTCGGATGGGGAGTGGAGACATGCTTATCAGTGTGTTGTCCTCGATAAGGCGAAGAAGATTTGTAACGGTTGTGGTCGGTCAGGCTCAGATTTGTATGTGTGTGTGTGTGTGTTTTTGTGTGTTCCACTTTCTCACTCTGACCCTTTCTCTGCCGAGCAAGTAGGAGGAAGAAAAGAGTGGCCTTGACAGAGGCGAGAAGAGGGGTGAGGTGTGGAGTAAGAATCGGGCAGAAGAAGGAGACTGTTGTTTCTGAGTATTCCTCCAACGCTCGCTGTCATTTTCTCTCACTCTCTTTGTCAGACGCACACTCCCTAAATTTTATCAATGGCCACGGTGTCCTTGGGTATAAATAACTGAGAAAAGGGGAATGTAGGTGAGTCAGTGAGAAAGGGAAAGCAATACAAAAGGTGGACTTGAGGTGCACTTTTAAGTTGGAAAAGAATAAAATGCAACTTCATACTGACACAGTAAATCTTTGAATTCTTGAAATCTTTGAATTCGCCCAACTCCAACAAGTCCAGTTGACTGATTCTGTCTGATGTCAGGCAATAAATCGTTGGCAGCAGTCTAATTGAATTGCGAATGTCCAGTAGATTAAATATAAAGAAATCAACTATAATTGCATACTACTTTAATACGAGCTGAAAATATTATGCACAAGTTAGATTTTATTATTATTATTTATTATTATTTTATTATTTTATTATTCTATTGTGTGTCTTGTTGGTAATTTTGTTTATTTTTTTTTTAATGGATGATGGATTCAGATTATTTGCTTCAGGAAAAGTACAAGTACAAGTGAAAGCCCTGCATGATAAATACTACTTATACTAAATGTACTTCAACTATTGTATCTCTCAAAAACTATTAGATTTGACATCATTAGATTTTTAATACTGAGATATCAGTGTGTGTTATGGAGGTTTCCAACGTAGGGGTCAGGCCCCTGAAAAGTGTCACCAGATAAGCCTTAGGGTTTGTGAGCTGATCAGTGAAAAAGCAAAGAAGAAGTTCTGATACACAAATCAGTTTGGGGACTTTTCCTTAATCTTTATCATGAATAAAAGAACTCAGTTCAATTCAAACAACTTTATTTGTCCCTGAGAAGCAATTAAAAACACACACAGAGCAGCAGCACAGGAAACAGACACAAAAACAACCCCCACACACAATGTAAAAGAAAAACAATAACCAAATATAAAAGATGTTTTATGGTTTGCAATGTAAAATGCTAAATATCCATTCAAACTCTGTTTAAAACAGTCCAAAAACTGTACTTATGGACAGTGTTTGAGTAAATGTACTTTCCACCACTGATTCTTGATCATGAAAACAGTTGTTGACAAAATAGTCTCACCACAAGGTCCATTTAATATCTGTTCTAGAGCTTTCAGCCTTATAACTGGTCTCTTACTGGAGATGGATTGAGCTCATTTGTTTCTGTATTTCATTTTTTCTGAGAGCAATACTTAAACCATCAAAAAAAACCTCCTGATTATCTATTAGCTGGACCTTGGTCTAAGATGTCCTATTCAAGTCATGAAATACTGGCATATTAAGGGGATATTACTGTAAATATTACACTTAATAATGGCTGTGTTTAGGCATGTTTGCTTGATTTTCACTGTACAGCCATAGGTCGAACATGACTCCCAAATTTAGATTCTTCTTTTGGAAAAGATATGGCAAAAATAATCATGAACAGTAAACTTCTGCAAAACATCCCTTTACAAATGCTACATGATGTAAACAGGTGATGGTATAGATACATGTTTTTTTTTCTGTTGTGTATAGTTTTTATGTGCATAAACGCTTTGTGTATTAGAACTTCAGTTTGAACTTAAAATCCTATGTGCTAGTCAGTATATTACATGCAGTACAAGATTTTTCAGTTAAACACAAAGAGCAATGTTATAGTTCTTTTTTTTTTTTTTTGCATTTAATTATCAAGTTACCAGTCACAGTAATTGTAATCCACAGCACCATAAACACCCTCCACCAGTGAATCCTCTCTTGGTAGTCTGCCATGTTGTCTGTGTCCGTGCCCCCCTCTCTGCCCTCTGAGTGACATGATAAGAACGGGCCTTATTAGTCTTTTTTAATTGGTCCAGAGAGGTTGTGGCGGGCCAGTCAGTGGTCTGGCCTAACGCCAGGGTAGAGTAAACCGACCCAGTGGAAACACTGACCAGGCCAACAAGCGCAAAGTCAAGCTGGACAAAGACAGCTTTTGACTGACTAAACCATCTGAGGAATACACAGTAGCTTTTTCCCTTTGCGTTTAACACTAATGAGGCCGAGCCATTTCCGCTGTTTCAACCTTTAGATTGGAAACAACTGAGCTTTTACCGCACAAATTAGATTTTTTAAAAATGACTCACACATCTACTGCCTTCATTTGACTGTCGGGTTTCTCTCATACCCGTAAAACCTTGACTAGTCTTCGAAATATATATCGAAATGAGAGCCTCAAGGAAGGATTTCTTTGTTTATGTATGCTATTAAAGATTAGTGTATTTTTGAATTTGCCCTATATTGTGCTGATATTTGGAATTTGTATTGGCGCCTGCACTATGTCAACATTGTTTTTCTCTACATAAGTTTAACTACTTTTTAGATATTTTTTGCTTTTGCTTTTGCTTCCCTGGTAGGCTACGTGTTTGTGTGTGTGTGTGAGTGTGTGTGTGTGCATGTGTGTGTGTGACGTGGCGTGGCATGGCGTCTATAGCTTATGGGGAATCCATCAAAGCTTATCATTATAAGTAAACATGACAGAGTGGACAAAATGTCTTGTGCGCCGCCAGACCTGCTATCTAACCACAAGCCATATCTATGATGATGGACTGATGTGGCGCTGGCTTGGACTAACCAGAGTCTGAGTGTGAGAGTGGGAGTGTATGCATGTGCGCGCACAGACACATACGCTGGAACACACACATCAAAAGGCGTACACATGTAGACACTCCAGACACAGTAAGCACACACTCAAGTTACTTTTAACTGGGCCCTTATATCTTTTTGCCCCTCAAAGGAATATTTCCTTTACAGTACAAGAAAAGGCAACTTATCGCACAATCATAAATGAGAAGGCACGGTCATAATTCATATAGGAATTTATAGCTGTTATTTATTGGCCTGGGTTTGCCAGGGCTCATAGTTGTAATGATGAGTTGTGCAGAGACAGGACTTTTTCTTCTGAAAAGTGATCCTCACTGTACATTGTAAGCCGCATTTTTATGGCAGATGAGATCACAGGAGTTAAGGAGTGCTCTGGGAGATTTATTAGTGATGTTAGTTAATAGCTCATGATCTGTACTTATTTTCACGGTCTCCCTAAGTGTTAGAATATAGACCTCTGTCAGCCTGACCTGCACCATGTCAATTGAGGTTATCAAAAGGCAGAAAACGGTTTGGGAAATGAATACATTTCTCTACCTTTAGATTTTTAGAGCCTTTTCACAATTGTGTGTGTGTGTGTATGTGTGTTGAGGTCAGCCTGTGTGTTTCTCTACTTGTTACAACACCACTGATAAGCAGGGTAAACAACCATGCACTGTTTGCTCCCCTACCACGGTCATGTGATCAAAAACACTGATGAGACGAGACAGGGAGTGTGTGTGTCTGTGTGTGTGAGGGTGATATTCTGTTCATATCCATCTTTGCTTCAGGTTTCCAACGCTGTCTGCCCCCTTCCCTGAGGTGTGGCCCCTGTACTGTCTTGAGCATTTAGGTTTAAGAACTAAAACCTGACTGATAACCTTTCGCTTGCTGTTCAGTTCCCGGGTCAAAGGTCACGGGCTGCAGTGCCTCTGCTGGCTTGGCAGATTGACAGTAGGTGTGGTGGCACGGGATGGTATACAGTATAGAGCTCTTTCAAGCCATGTCTCCATCACTTCCATTCCCTTGCCTATCTCTGTAAGCTGGCGTGTGTGTGCGTGCGTGCGTGCGTGCGTGCGTGCGTGTGTGTGTGTGTGTGTGTGTGTGCATAGGAGGTCATTAACCTCATGGTAACCTAGAAGGTGGTCTTTCAGTCAGTCTGGACTCTCCTAGACCACCAGGGGAGTGGCACACACCTCCATCATACAAGCTCACAACATTACTGCCCTTGGCCTATAGAAGTAGACACAGACTATACATCAAGTGAT
This sequence comes from Lepturacanthus savala, assembly GCA_030544235.1. Taxonomy (NCBI): domain Eukaryota; kingdom Metazoa; phylum Chordata; class Actinopteri; order Scombriformes; family Trichiuridae; genus Lepturacanthus; species Lepturacanthus savala. The sequence continues at coordinate 9,440,692 of CM060477.1, read as the reverse complement.
GCATAAAAAACAAGCTGGTTCAGCTAATTCCAGCTGATTCAGCTGACCAAACCCCACTCTGAGTGGGATCGGATTGCACCATCTATCTATAAATCAATTTTTAAGTTCATGTGTGAGATCTTGCTATTTCGAAGAGTTTATGGTAGCTGCCAGCGAAATGGTATGGTGTCTGCTCTTAATATGTCACTTGAGTTTTATATTTTTTTAGGTGAGAAAGTGACTATTTAGATGCATAATAAATGATTGGTTTATCCAAATAACAGCTATCAGAATAACTATTAAAATGCTAGCCATGTCCATGATGGTAACCAGGCAACATATAATTCAAAGCCCCCCAGCCTTTTACACACCGGCCAGCTATGTACAGTATAGGATTTAATCTAGTCTTGTTTAATTTTTTCTCCAATATTTCATATACTGTTTTTTATATTGTAATATTACTAAGTTGTTAACCAGCTTGCACACAGTTCTCTTGAGGATAAGGGCAGCATTTTAGTGTTGGATATGCAGGGGGACGGTAAGGTAAATTACTATTCAAGCAAAAACAAACAAACATCATAGATCTTAAGAAAGTACATCATATACGAATTACAAACCTTCCATTCTGATCTTTACTCTAAAGCTAAATTTTTTACACTGTTCCTGGGTAATAGTTAAATAGAGATATACATTTTAAACAATGTCTTGAATCTTTAGTCAGCTGCGTTAATAATCGATTATTAGTTAAACCTACGACACATAACTTTTACATATAAATGAACGTCTGATAGATAGATAGGTTTTAATCTTGTGTCTGTGGAGACACTACCTGCTGACTGGTTAGGTTCATACTGTGCATACTCAATGGGAAAAGCCTGTGCCCCATGCTGTGTCTCAAATACTTTTCTACTTAACACTATTTAAAAGGCTCTGCCAAGACTCTCCATGTTATCATACCAAATGGATTGAATTCTGATTGTGGAATGAATCATTTTGCAGCCTCACAACTTCAATATATCCTGATTGGCCACTTCTAATCCATAATGTGGGAAATTAGCAGAGCTCACTATCATCTTTTCAATGGGGTGTTAAGCTCAGACCCATGTTAGCCCACTAAACGCTTTCAATTTTCTATTATCAGTTTGTATTTTTGTATTTTCAAATGACAAATGTACTTGTGTTGATTTTCTCATACGAGTATTTTATTGATCTATTTGCTGAAAAATATTTGTTATTTGTAAAAGAGACTTTTTCGCTGTTGACTTAACTGTCTTTGTAAATGTACACAATTATTTATATGTTTTAGTTAATACTGCTGATGTATGATATAGAATGTTGAGATGAAATGCTAACCGAACATTAGCGAGAAAATAATAGATATTGTCAGGTCAAATGTGTCGTTTATACCTTGTTAGTTTCCCCTTGTACTGAAATACATTAGCAAGCTAACGTTATCTTTGTCAGCTGGTTCATTACACCTGGTGATTAGTGGGTGTAATAGGCCTAACATCTATATATAATGAACAATTTGTGTTGTCTTTATCTATTGAAGCATAAATCTCCATTTAGTAAACACTTAGCGGTTGAGTATGAATGAGTCATGTGTGTTGAGGTCGCCGTGCCCTGCCAGCTATTTGCACTAATTCCATATCAGTCCATTTTGAGTTATGAATCTGAAAGTTTCACACATTTATCCTTTACTTTTTTACTTTCTTATGTATCTGTTTATCTTCAGCTCTGACATTTCTTCTTTAGACACCAAACAGCGACAACAAAAACTAACAGTTTCAAGTCGACTAATATCAATTTATTAGAGGTGTAACAAAGCAGAAAATAAGTGAAATGCTTTCTAAAAACATTTAAATTAAAATGTTTCACCTTTTGAAATAAAACTGACCTTTCTACTTATTCTCTGCCATTCCTTTGGTGCGAAAGCTTGTAAATCTGTCAGAGCCATTGCAGGTTATAAGTGGCACACTCGATCCTCATGTGAATTTATTTAACAGTAATTATAACACTCTCTCGAAGATTTCTTGTCCTAATTGGCTTGTTGCACAACATCAGTCTGCATTCTCATGTCTTCTTGTAAACATAAAGATAAAATAAACCTTATGGGAAGATTTTCTTATTTCTTTTGCAGGTTTAGATCATTAGAATGACTTATGAGCCTCCTATTTCCTATCAATTATTTTTTGTGTGACATATCTGTTTTCAGTGTTTAGGTTTTGCGGCTTCTTGCTGCCATGGTGTACTTGACGTTATCAGCGGTTGTAGCCTAAGCCAGAAGTGTATGATGTCTGAGGACAATGATTTTAGATTTTACCCCCCTTCAAGGCCTGTCCTGGGTCAGACCTTTGTGACTACAACCGTTTAAAAAGATATAAGCAAGATATCAGCTTTATTTGCACTGACTTAGCTAAACAAGGCAGTGACACTGTGTCTCTGTGTCTATGGTTCAAACCTTAAAGTGGAAATATAACCATAACAATTATTAATCATATAGCCTCCTAATATTAGTAGATGGTACATATGCATTCTCAATGGTGCACAAAAAACAATAAAAGTCACATGCAAGTCCTAAAAATGTGCCTCATATTTTCTTTTTTCCTCTCCTCTTTCTTCTTTTCCGTTCATAAATTCCTGTGTGTGTTTCTGTGTAACTTTGAACTCAAACTGAACACTCGTATAGCAGTAATATTAACAAGAAATAGACAACCTAATGCTACTGAGCTGTTTGTGGGCCCTAATGGTGCCATAAAAACTCTAATATGAGAGTCTGAAATGGGACTAGCTGCACGCTGATCTTATATGACAGGGAGACCAGGGTCAATATATGTTTGATGGACTTTGACTATTATTATAGTGCCGTCTGAGAGGCACATCTTGAAAACATTATATACCGAAGATTCAAAAGGTAACTAGAGCTCATCTTTGGGTTCTTTTTAGCGCTTTAAATTCAGATAAACTTTACTTTTTGAGCTGCCTCAGGGAGATTTCCGTTCCTTTGCTTCCAGGATGGAAAAAGCTGAAGATAAGGGAAAACTTTCATTCAAAATTGGTAGAAAATGTTATGAATCGGGAAAGGGAACCAGTGTACGGTGATATCTGTCGTGGCTGAGTCACATAGGTATTTCAGTGTTCATAAAGGGGGACGATGATACCCAGAACCACAGGGTCCCTGCCAACACAAATCCTGCTCCCAACCAAATAGTCCCCTGCAACCCTTTGCTCCAAACAGGGCAGGGAGGGGAGGGGGTGGAGCGGTGGACAAGAGCCTGAACAGGCCGGAGGAGGGACACACCGGCGCCATGGCGATCCCTAAGACAACTTATCTCCTCTCTCACAATGATAGCGCCTGTCAAAATAAATGCCAAGATACATAGCCAGCCAGGAACTGGTTAACTCCTGTGCTGTCCAATCAGAGGCTCTGCTGCCGGGGTCTCTGTCTTTCCCCACCTTAGAGCGGCTCTCCGAGAGACCCACAAGTTCCACAAACACACATTATCTCATTGAGCTCTATCTCAAGCCGCTTCAGTCCAAATAGGCCTAGAAAACAATGAATGCATTGCATTTTTAAATTGAGTTGCATTCGAGCTAATGTAACAAACTTTATATATATATAAAGTTTGTTACACGGCGATTGCATAGTCGACTTGAAGTTGGAACTGGAAAATTCTATGAAAATAAAGATGTAACAGTCTTCTCCTCAAGCTTTACTCAGCATGAAATGCTGCAGTGACAAGGGAGAACTTTACTGATCACAGACAGTTTTTGACTGCAGTTTTTATTTAACTTAAATAAAAAAAAAATAGACATCACACTATTTTAACATGCAGTACGTCTTTATGTATGAGCTGTTCTGTATATCTATTATAAAATTCCTTCTTCCACAATTTGCAAGCCTGCTAAGTATTACCATTTGTTGTAAAATGTCGCCGCCTAGTGATACAGATGATAAGGAGTTTCTAAGGGACTCAGTAGGTGGCAAAGTCAAGAGAATCATTTACGCTACTCACAGGAAGTAAGGGTAGAGAAGGGAAGTAAAAGTTCGCTTTGATATCACTAATAATGAATGAGAAGAAACAGCATTTGTATTAGTTTAGTATGATTACCCCAAAAATGAATGAAATCCACAAGTCATTAAGTTATTTCTTATAAGGTTTGAATTATACTGTACACTGTATTCTATGTCTTTGCAGCATTCACAGCAGCATGTCTGACAAAAAAAACCTAAGGAAAACCTTAATTATAGCAAATAAAGCTACAATAAGAAAACTTCTCTTCCTGCTTAAGTGCAGGAAATATACAGACATGCTAAGTCAGAAGTATTAACAAGGTCAATTTACCTACATGTTAGGACATTAACAAATCAGCACGGCTCCCAAATATATATCTGTGTGAAAAAACGCAATAGAAGAGGGTGTCAAACATGAAAAGGTTTCCAAAATTGAAGTGCATGTCTAATTTCTCTCCTTCCAGCTTCTCAAATCTGATTATGAAAGATTAAGTGACATCAATTGCAGCCCTACATGCAGCAGTCGACTCATTGAATATGGAATAACTGAGTCATCATATTGTGGAAAATGGACATTTTTTCTCTTTTGTTTTGCAAATTGAATATGAATTAATCATATATATATATAAAAAAGGAGAAGAAATTTGTAGATGTTCTTATTTATATGTTTATTTTACTGGTCTGGCCCACTGAAGATCAAATTGCGTTGAATGTGGCCCATGAAACAAGTGAACGTGTATATATGTTGTTTGTTTTTTTTGTCAGTGACCTAGAAATTTAATCAAATCTGATGGGTCAAATATGCAACTACAGTGCCAACTTGATAAATCATTTGAAAATAGAACAGTTTACATATCAGTTAATGTGAGAGTGCCCCTTACGTCCTTATTTCTGTGTGTGTATTTATAAAACTTCTGGAGGAGCCTTTTGGATGAAATTTTTTGGCAACAATGACAAGAAGTGGCTTTGGAAGGGAAAAGGTTATACCTCAATATTCTTCAGGACAACATCAAAACTCCAGAAAGTGTAATTGTTGTGTGTTTCAACAGGACAATGACTCTAAATACTATTTATGAGATTTAAGATGAAGCTAACATAATGATTTTGTAATGGCTTTTCCGTTGTTGAACAAAGAGGAAGGAATTCATTTGTCATTGTTGAAACGAAAGTGAAAACTTTCGTTGTGTTTGCCACCGCAAAGTTGCAGCAGAACGGCGAGGAGGTTCACTAATATTTAACCTCTCTTAGGAGAAGTTATGGTTATTGCACTAAATCAAAACTTTTTACTTTTCAATTGAGAGAAAAGGAGTTCCCTGACCGGGAATCGAACCCGGGCCGCGGCGGTGAGAGCGCCGAATCCTAACCACTAGACCACCAGGGATGGTTAAACACGTAAAAGACATAATAGGTAATGTACCTTACATTTCACTTTAACTGTGATTTTTTTTTTTTACATTTATTTATTCTTTTTGTTTACATTGTTAGTCACTACACGAAACGGCATCATGCCAACAATCCAATCGCTAAGACAGCTAACGTAACATATCCACATTTATCCCGAAGCTAAGCTAGTGGCTAGCTCGTGTTTTTACGGTGACAGCAGAGGGCGTAGTGCAGGACGCTTCATTGCCATGTTAACACTGACGCTAGCCGCTGGTTGAGGATGCACGCAAGGTATGTGGGAACGTTGAGCTAAGCTACCTGCTTTTATGCCAAATGTAGCATTTAAACGCGTCGTTGCCCGTCATTGTTTGGCGTTAGCTTCTGTCCGGACTGAAATATCATAATTTCAGGAGAAGGGACCCGCGGCTGGATGTCAGGATATTCCCTTACCATCCCCACCAGGTTGCTATTGTCTTGTAAACAATGTGGCTAGCTTGCATCGTTAGCGTCAGCTGGGAGACTTTATCACGGTCAATGTCTACTTCGAACTGACGCAGCAGCATAGATGTGATTTTTTTTTTTTGCTTGTCTTTTTTTAAATCATTAAATCTATAATATATCTGTCGGTTCTCCCGCTGCACCTCGACAACAGGAGGCAGAAAGCTGTGTTGTGCTTCGTGGAGGAGTTCCCACAGAGCAAGCTGCAGAAAACTGAAGAATGTAGCTGGGTGGGGGGGTAAACGCTGATTTATTTGAGCCTCTCCTCCACGGTGAGAAATTTACCTATGTAGCACAGTGATTGTACATGCAGTGTAGCGACAGTCTCCTGTCTGCTCTTTATTGTCTGCGACATGCGTGTAATTGATTGTTTCGTTTCCCCATAATCCTGGGATGGTCCAGCTAGCTGGTAGTGTAGCCATGATGGTCTGGAGTGTTTACAACAGATTTGTTTTTTTAATCACAATGATGGTGCTAATAATAGATTGCACTGTTCTGACAGGGCAGCATTACATAATAAAACGTGTTTATTCGAGCAGCATTAACTCTGAGCAGATTGCCTTCCCTCTGCAACAGAATGGTGCATTTTTCCTTCCTGTTGGTCAGCCATTGTGAGCAGCTGAGTGTCTTCACATGCTTATTATAGGGTGCTTTCATGGCCCTTCACTTAGGCTGATGAGGCTTCACCATCAGTTATTGGGATTTTTACAGTCTGGTGCGTGTTGCAGCTAATCTCTCCCTCTTTCCTCTGCAGGACAAGGAACAAAGTGTGAGAGTGCAGCGTGAGAAGTGATTTTCACAAAGTTGTGTCTGCTGGCTTGGACACACTGAGTGTGTGTGGATGTGTTTGTATGGGTGTGCTTGACTGCATGCAGATTTAGGACCCCCGGCCTGATGGAAAAGAGAGACAGGAAGCCGGGATATTTTGCCAGGTAAGGGACTGAAGGCTTTGATTTTGCGTCATGTCATTGTGGTATTTTTCATTGTAAACACTTGTATTTAACTCTAAACAAATCAGCATTAATCAGAATTTTGCAAATGCATTTTGCAAATGTATGCATATGCTTCAATTGACCATGTATATCTCAGCAGATTGATTTATTATTAAAGCCACAAATGTCACAAACAGAGAAGAGAAAATTACAATCTGTACAGTAAATAACACTCTAGTTTGACACTGATTTCAGATTTAAGAAAATCATGAAACTAAACTACCTATTAAGAAAAATCAGTGTAAATCAAGGAAGCAACTTCAAGCTGCTTGGCATTATACTGGATTTGTTTTGTTTTTTTAACATCAGCTAGTTAACAGGTGATTTTTCCATTCGGATGATGAAAGAAGTCTTTTGGCCATTTAAAGTGTACCGTACTTCTTTTCACATCTTTCATCCCAAGCATCACATGCTCTTGTGTAAAGTCCAAATATTTTTATGATAAAGGTCTGCTCAGTGCATTGCTTGTTAAAAGTGACTGTAGTTTTTCCATTATTGTGCCTCGTGCCAACATCCAACCTTTGTTTTTAATCATGGAGTCATACTGTGCAGCCTTCAAATTCATCCAGTTCTGTCTGACTCAGATGATGTTGGCTTTAAAATGAGATTTTTACAGTATTTTGAAACAGGGTAGCAGGAAATGTGCAGAAAGAGACTTGTCACAGCTGTATACCGACTAAAACAACTGAAAATCAGAGAGCTATGACAAGGAACAACCCTTTTCTCTGATGTCTGTACAGATTAAGGGTATCATAGAACTGCATGATTAATTATTAATGACTGTTGGCAGGTGGGGCTGGGAAACATATCGACATTAAATCCGTTGTAATATGAGGTTGGGTTTTTCTTTTAATTTTGGATTGATTATCATGATGTGGCATAAATGTTATCTTTGTGTAATTTTCCAGACTTTAAACCTTAGGCTAGAATAACTGCATTGGTAGGGCTGTCAATCATTTTCTTCAAGTTGCTCCTACCTCCTTTTTTGAATAACATGCATTGGCAATGGATAGCTCTGTTCTCGATGTCATCAATTTATTTAGACCATGATCATTTATAATCCAAGGTTTTAACCAAGAAGTGTTTTCCCTTGTATTTACTTACGATATTAATATTGTTTTATGATATGTAATTTATAAATTTGTAATTTCAGTCTTGGTTTAGCTTTGAATTGATATCTTGATTCTATTATAATAGATGATGGAGCTGCATATTGTTGAGTCATCCCGAATGTAGCAATTTGAGCCTTTTCTGAAACTAATGGAAAATCAATAGCAAAGGCAGAAAAACAATAGCAGCTCTGAACAGCTACTCTGAGGTTAGATTAGACATGTACAGACATGTGTTCTCCACATGATCATTGACAAACTGACATTAAGGAAAACTGCCTCTCATTTGTCAGGAAGCTCTCCAGCCATTTTAACGCAGTAACTGTAAATCCATACTGTTCCACCTTATCGAACGACAAAGAACGATAACGACGAACAACGTAGAACTGAAATCTGAAGTAACTGAACTGAAATCTGAAGTAAAACTTCACCTATTAACTTCCTGTTATTCGTAGTGTGCAAACCTGTAGATGTGAATAGAAAAAATCAACAGTAGAAAGGTGTGAAATGGATAAAGAACGCACATGCAGACATCTATTAGAGATGGGTATTATGCCTGTATAGACAGCGTGAACATGGCAGGAAGGGAAATTGTTCTTATCTCCCAACACAGCTACTGCTACAACATGAAGCTCCCCTGCTACTCACACCATATGCTGCCTCACTTCCTGGCAAACAGACCAAAGTTCAGTGTGAAGCGCACACAGATAATGCCAATAAAAATGTATTAACCCGCCATTGATTTTTTTTTATCATGTTTTATTGTTTTACACCAATGAACCACAGTAAATGTAATTATGAATTTCTGACACTGATCAAGAGGAAATGTTTTTTTATGCCAAGGTGAACATAAATCTCCCCGATGAAATAAACACAAGTAAAAAACATTGGTGTGTGAAAGTATTCACTCCTGTTAACAATCCCTGATGCAGCCGGGGCTTAGAAGTTGCATAATAAACAGTTCATGATAAGGTGTGATGACATGATTTATGGACAAGTTGAAAACCCTTTTAAATTACAATAAGTATGACGAGTTTATCAGCACATTTAAAGAATATGGCACAGCTGTAAAATTAGCTGGTTGTGCACAAACCCTCATGTGAGAATGGTAATAGGTGGTGTCTGAAACTCTTAAGGTGCTAAAGGGCTCCAAGGCGCATGAAGTCTACCTTTGATTTGTGGTTATTAGAGAAACTCACAAGACATTCTCACCAGTGTTTGCTATAACATATGGGGGAGACTCTGCAGCAATATGGGAAAAACGTTAGTTTTATTGGAAACACCCCATTCCCACCATAAAGTCTGCTGCTGCTATAGAGAAACTATTGTGCTGAAGATCTTAAAAGATAAATAAGGAAAAGTTGTGTTGGAGGTAGTAAAAATGTCTGTCATCTGTTGTTTTTTGTCTTTACTTTGGATTGATTTGTTGAGATTTGTTTTTCAGTTATCAAACACAATAAAACCTGTCCAGTAAAGTAGTGTAGTGCGTCCAGTAAAGACCTACTGCTTATCTTTTGTTCTTAAGCGACACTGTTGTCAGCGCTGTTTTGGGGAAAGTACAATAAAGCTAAGTTTTGTACCGGAAGAGCAGTTTGCATTTACGTTGCCCTCGTTACTATTGTCTTCTCTGTAATTCTGCTGGGGAAAAGATACGCTGGTTACAAATTTAAGGTTGGAAGGGAGGACATGACGGGACGGGACGGGGGGGGGGGAGAAGTTAAAAGTGATCGGGAGACTCCGAGAAAATGGCCCCAGAGTGAAACAGATGGTGTTGTTGGGAATGTGTCGGCAGATTCCTGAGTTCGCTAACAGATGTGCACTGCATCAGTGAAAGTGGGAAAGCGACCCGAGGCTGTGGGAGAGGCCTGAGCTCCGTCTGTCTGCAGCCTTATCGACCCACTCTTGCATTTTTCCATTAAGGCACTTGAACACTTAAGACACTTCTCTTTTCATTTTTATTTAACCTGCCTTCGCCCAGGGTTGTGCAGGCTGGACGACTCTCCCCCCCCACCCCCACCCATCACTCAAAGTCTTTGATAAATCAATTTAGCCTTATCTTTTCTTAACATACTCACATCCACACTTAAGATTTTAGTGTTTCCCATAGAGCGTCCATTATGCCTAAGTGCACCACTAATCTGTGGGTCCAATGCACCGTGCCACCTCAGCTCCACTTGCTGCAATGCTCCCCTTTAATGAACCCCAACAGGGTCTGAAGACACAATTGCAAAATCCTCATTCCTGTTAATTATTAAACAGGCAGCAGAGAGGAGGGGAACCCACTGCTGACACAGCAAAAGTAAAGGGAAAGAGTTAAAGCTCAATGTACTAACTTGGAGCACCTGGAAGGAAAGTCACAGCTGCTGTCGCACTTCCAGTGTTAGACAAGCGGGTGCTATTCCATGTTTGTTTGCAGAATCAATGGATTGAGGAATCCATGTGTATTAGTGACATCATTTCTTTTACAATAAAAAGCAGATTCTGAAGGGTCTTTAATAAAATTCTCAGTTCATCCTGCACAAGTTAATGCTTCCACTAGCATTAACAGGGTTTAATTCTACATGTACCCCAGTGTGTTCATACATACAACTTTATTGAAATGTCATTAAACAGCAATTAACAGGCCTGTGCCTTCTGTAACGAGCAAGTGTTAACGAATCGCTCTCTTCTGGCATCCCGTCAGGCTGAAGAGGCGGAGACAGCTCAAGCAGAGCCAATCAGAGAGGAGTGTGAATGACCAGAATGCGGCGATCATCTCCCGTCCAGACATCCCCAACGACAGTGCCCCCAACAAGAAGACAGACCAGAGAATAACAGCAAAGACACCTGCAGGCTCAGGTAAGACATCGCACTTTCTTTTCTAGCATAAATCCATTTGAATAAGTCCAGTAATAACTCTCGACTGAGACTTCTAGTTAGCTTCAAATCCTTTTAAATTGTGTATTATATTAATGCAACTAACAACATACAAATCACAATAGCATTATAATGTCCCAAAGTTCGTCTTAATTCAACCTATAGATGATTGTGTAAGATCAAAGGTTAACTGATTATTATATTAGTCGCTCTGACTTATATACAATCCAAGGGTCTTCTCTTTTCGGTGCTGTTTGTGGTGAAACAATCTCAGCAGCTTTAAACAGGAAGTTGCGTAACCTTTATGTTGTACTGTTTAACAGTCGAGGATGACATTATAGCTGCTCTATGTAAAAAGTTTGTGAATAGCAACAGTTAGAGCTGGAGTCAAATCACTATGATGGTTTTAATATCAGCCTAAATCTTTGGCATTATTATAATTCTTAAAGGACCTGGGTGACGGCTGTTGAACAGAAAAAAATCATTTTATCTAACCTGGAATTAGGTTCTTCAAGAATGAGCATGAATCACTGACTGAATGTCCATGTAGCTAAAAGCTAAAAGGCTATAATAGATGGGAGTTCACGCCAGATAGTTGCACAAATAAACAGATTATATCATTATATAAGCTGTTTAATATCATGCAAGGTAATTTGTTTAGCTTTTATTTATGGATCATTACAATTACATTTTGTTCTAGTAGTCTCACTAAAAAAACTCACCTAAAAACTAAAAATCGTATAGAAGGAAACATCATCAAAGAATATTTGAATAAAGCAATTGATCTCAAACAAAGATGCACCAATGAAATAAGGTAATTGTTTTATCAGGCCATTGTAGGCCTCTAAATCGTAATCGAATCGTGAGATGACCCACCCCGATCATTAAGGTATTACGGTATACCAGAGGATTTAGAGATCCGTAAGTTTCTAATTTTCAAGTCAAAAATAGATGCGCTCCTCTTTCTGTTCAACTGATACATAGAAGCTGTAACAAGGCAGCTAGGTTTCATCACATAAGCTCAAACTGATGTAACTGAAGTGTCAGGAAGGTATGAACAAACAGATGTGTGCTCAATCCTACATCAGTGGTAGGGTCAGCCATCTTGTGTCACTGGGTTTGTTTGTTACATATATCATCACCAATGCAGCATATTGAGAGTTATAATTAACTCTCGTCACATGTGCAGTGGGTCAGCCAGCTGTGTAAACTCAGTGTTTTTAATTAGAACGCACTATTGTTGCCCGTAGCTGATCATATAAATTATGATGCAGTGTGGTATAATAACAATGATGATTCCAATAAAGACATCACTTTTTCCTTTATAACTATGTTGTGTTGTAGCCAGACAAACAAGACCTAACTCTCGTTTGTACTTTGCAGATAAAAGACCATAGCATGTGATGCCTCTGAGTAAATTACAGCCTGCTGCAAGTTGAGTGAATCAGCTCCAGCGTTTATAAAAGTGACAGTGGTCTCGTCTTTGATGCCGAGTACAGTAAAGAGCAGACCAGAGCTGGAGTCTGGTTGTCTAATGCTTAGTCATGCCCTCTGTTTCCATGGAGCGGGCTGCGGTGTATCGAGGCAGTTAGGGAGTGGTGCACTAATAGCTTCTGCTTTTGGCAAGAAGAAAAACACCGGCTGCAGACCCTGCCTGTGCAAGGGTCAGATTGTGTAGGGACTAAGCAACCACTGGTGCCGAATGACAATTAAATGCAGAGAATATTTATAAAATCCTCCCTGTTGCTTTAATAGGATTTCCCTTTATCACCCTGATAGGATGGTGTCTCTACCATATTTTCACCTTTTCTAAGAATAATTATGTATTTTATTTTTTTACAGTTTTCTCATTTGCTGTTTCTCTCTCAGATGGTGGCTGCAAAGAGGCAAAAAGGGAGAAGAGGAGGCCACCAGGGACCGTGGAGTTCATCGTGAGTAACACAACAGTGATAACCCCTCTGAAGGGTTTGCTGCTGACGAATTAGCACAGAGGTTAGGGGTTGCATCATGGAGTATTTCAATGTATCTGTGTTGAAAAAGCAACTATGTGTGTACATAGAGGAGAGCGCCCCACCGTGTCGAGCTCATACCTGGTCAATGACTGTCAAACCTGTAATGCTGCTTTACCAAAAAAAAAAAAATCAGTATTATCAGCAGTATATGATATGTTTAGGCAATCAGTAGCAATAAAAATAACATGATCAGGGCAGCCTTAACAGGAGCCGATCTCTTTTGTTTCAGGTGGGACCCAATGATTCCCTCAACAGCATCGCACTTAAATTCAACATCACCCCAAATAAACTGGTCCAGCTGAACAAGTTGTTCTCTCGCAGCGTCTACCCTGGTCAGGTGAGAGTACCGCTGGAGCCCAACTATGCTGTTTTACTGTTACTTTATTATTCTTCTGACCTGCTGTCCATCACTATTATAGAAGCTGTTTGTGCCTGATGTGAGCCAGTCAGAAACAGACTTGAAATCCCAGAATTCCTCTGATCCCTCTGTCACAAATGGTTTATCTGTGGAGGCATCACATGTAAGTACAAATAGATTCTTGAATAACTGAATACTGCTGAAAACAATGTGAAAATGATCATGCCACTTATGTTAGGAAGCCAGTTACAGTTGCTGCTGCTGTGTGTTTTCTCTTTTCTATCCCATTTGGAGTTTTTTTTGCAGCCTAGTGGTACAGACGCAGATCTTGCGTACCTTATTGCGACTTTCCTGCTGCATGTCACTCTTTTCCTTTTCACTCCCCTGCTATCTCTCTTACCACCATCCTGTTTGCATCTCCGTGTGACCTAATACGTGAAAAATGCCGATATATCTTCAAAACTGCTCAGACTGTGTAACTCAGTTATGTTAAAATGAAGCAATGGCTGTGATGCTCAAACATTATTGGGACAATTTAAAAAAAATGTCATATGTAAAAACTTGGTACCAGATAGTTTAACTCTGTTAAAAAGGATTTTAAAAAATTAATAAAAACAAATGCAAACAAGTTTACACCGAGGCCCAATGAATGCTTCCAAAAACTGTATATTAAAAGGTTTTTGATTTTCTCACCTATCAACCATTATTTGTCACTGACTCATTTACAGATATAATTTAATTATTAATTAAATTCTTCCCCTCTCCAAAGCTGGAGTACAAACCGAAACCACTGAATGTAGACTATATGTAAAACACTTTATTAAACTTTTATACACTTAGAACTAGCTATACTGAAGACAAACATAATCAATTTTTTTTTCCTGATCTGTCTCTGTGTCATCTCTCAGGATGGTATTCCAAACTGCAGGTCAGCGAGGTCAATCCGGCGTGAGCTCTCCCCGAGTTCAGAGGACGAGAGTCCGGCAACGGTTAAATTCATCAAGATGAGCTGCAAATACTTCACTGACGGAATGGTGAGAAGCCCTAAAACACGCATGCATGTCTGGAATAATTGAAATGAATGCTGAAGTTCAGTTAAACAATTCAGTGCTGAAAAAATACTAACCTTTTTGTATCTAAGAGGTAGCACTCTTTTATGGCTTTCGTTTTGACCCAGATGCAGCGTGTTTCCTGTCTCATCACTTCTTCCTCTCTGTGTGTTATCTTAATCCCACAGGGAGTAGTGGGTGGCGTGCTGATCGTGACCCCTAACAACATCATGTTTGACCCCCACAAGTCAGACCCCCTGGTTATCGAAAACGGCTGTGAAGAGTACGGCCTGATCTGCCCCATGGAAGAGGTGGTTTCTGTAGCGCTGTACGACGACGTGTCCCGCATGAAGCTCAAAGACGCCCTGCCATCGTAAGACCACCGAACGTTCTGGCTTTCCTCGTTTCCTTCAGCTCCAACACTCTTATTCCTCTTTCCAGTTTCTAGTGGTGGTGTGCCTGTTTCATGTGTGTATAACAAGTCAGTTTCAGGAATCTTTCATGATTTGTGTCTTTACCGCTTCCCTGAATTATTGAAATGAAATGGGGGGGGGGGGGGACTCTTGGGTGTTGGGAGTTTTTTTTATTTTCCATTTCAAGTTTTGCAATATTGTTCCTCGTTCTTTCTGTTTTAGATTATTTTGTTGTTTGACATCACATTTGTTAGTGTTTTTTTAAGTTTATCATTCTGTACATTTATCATTTCTGTTGGACCTGTTTTGTTTTTTTGTTTTGATTTATAATTTCTTTCCCCCCCTTTTCATTTTCATCCTCATTCGCGGTGCGATATGTGTGGTGGTGCGTCGTGACCCCACAGAGACCTACCCCAGGATCTGTGTCCTGTATACAGGCCCGGCGAGTGGGAGCAGCTGCCCTCGGAACAAGACTTAAACCCCTTCAGCCGCTATGAAGCTCTGGATCCAAAGCGACCCGTCGTCTTGGACGAGATTGAATCAAATCTCTCTGAAACTGGTAAGAAGTCAGTAACGTGTAGGGACACATACTGTATGAAGCCCAGATGTCAAAATCAGGGATTCCTTCAGCGTTTTATAGTTGAAGCAGTCATAGGGGCACACCTATGTCCCTCCCAGGGAAAAAAACATTTTGCATCGCTGCATACATAGTAGCGTAACGTCTCTAATGTCAACTGTGGCCATAGACAATGCCAAAACAACAAAATTCATAAAAATCTAAATGATCAACTTCTTAACCTGGTTGATGATTTACCAAATAGTGATATTTGGTAAGGTTTCAAACAACCAACTGTTTATCCACATTTGTCTTCGGCAGGTTAAAGGGTTTTTTTTTATTCACATTTCAGTGTAATTAGCCACATCATTTGACTGAAAATTATCAAATAGAAATGATACAATTAATCAATAATCAGCTACTAATCTAATGGTAAATGAATCGTTGAAGTAATGAAGGTTCCAGCTTCACAAATAATATCCTCTGGTCTCCTTTAGTCAATGTCCGATGAGACTTTGGGAAATGTTTCTGGTATCCTTTTCAGATTTTTTCGACACTGTAAAGATCAAATAAATAGTCAATTAATTTTGGAAGAAAAAGAAAGGAAAAATAAAATGTCCTGTATTGAATTTAAACACCCCCCTATTTTATTTTTCTATCCATCTCTGGGAGCACAGAGGGTGAACAGACACCGAAGTCTCCGTCCGACGAAGGGTTCACGGAGTTGGAGCATACGGTCAACGGGAGCACTGAAGAGGCAGAGGGAACGGCCTCAAAATCACTCAGCATCATCGACGGGGACCAACAGGGCCTCCTAGGACCAAGCTGCTCAAGCCAGGGAGAAAAGTCGGTGCTTTGTCAAACTAAAGGGAAACTGGATGACGAAGAGGACGAGGGTGTAGCTCAGAACAGCTCCATAGAGGACGGAGAGTCCACGCAATCATTCTCAGACACTGAAAAACGGGGCGACCTGCACGATAAACCAACGAGCCAAGAGGTAACTGAAACCAAAGATCTCAAATCTAAAGGGAACCAAGAGCTGCTAAATGGTGTCGACGATAAAATAATCTGCACACCGGTGGACCAAAACAGGAAGTTAAGTCTGAAAGCGGTTTCGGAGGTTTGCGGGGACTCTGGTCCGAACAGGCAAAGCCCGGATAAACCCGCAGAGGAACACGACCTCACTGAGGAGGAGAAACGCAAGTTGAACTATGAGGCTGAGGTGAAGTCATGGCTGCTGGAGAGGATGCAGGCTCCAATTGAAGGTTTGAATACTTTATTTATTTTCAAGAGGATTGTATTTCATATCTATGGGAAGCTACATAGTTTCTGGTTATTTCACATATTAAATAGCTCCTTGAACTTGTTCAATTTCCCTCTTTAATTCCTGTTAATTAACCAACCTCACTTTCTGTTTCTTTACCCCTCCCCACCATTCTGAATAGACTTGCTTTTCTCATCAGAGGAAAAGAGTAAAAACCCACCCATGTTCCTCTGCTTCAAAGTGGGAAAGCCGATGAGGAAGTCCTTCGCCACAGGGATGACCACGAGCCCCGCCCACTCGTTCGGGGGTCGGGGAAAGCAGCCAGAGTACTGGTTTGCTGTGCCACAGGAGAGGTGCAATGATGGCATAATTAAATTCACAGATTGTCATGTCATGCTGAAATCCAGCAATAGGACCACTGCAAACTTAGAGCATTTTTATGATGGTTACATTAAATTGTGTGTTGCAGGGTGGACCATCTATACGCGTTCTTTGTCCAGTGGTCTCCCGATGTGTACGGAAAGGAGGCCAGAGAACAGGGATTTGTTGTGGTGGAGAAAGATGAGCTGGACATGATCGACAACTTCTTCAGTGACCCGGCATCTTGCAGCTGGGAGGTGAGCTCATAATAACACTGTAAGGTCATAATCAGTAATAGTAAGAGACCTTTGACATTGTCCAATGAGCTTAATTTATGACTGTACTTTTTGCACATACATTTAGGTCTCTTATGTATCTTCATTTTCTCGTCTTACTTCCAGATCATCACCATTGATGAGGCGAAGCGAAGGCAGAGTTTTGGCAGCTGTGACGGAGACTTGTCTATGGATGCGCTGCCTGTACTCAGTGACACCAGTGATCTGATGCAGGACACGCACATTGAGAAGGTGGATTTTAAAATGCCCCTCGCTTACTGACAGTAGAAACATTCAATTCTGAGGAAGAGTCCTGCCAAATTCACCTTTAACGTGATGATCCGTGTGTTCCGCAGCTCGCCTGCCGCCTGCCGGCCCGCGTGCAGGGTTACCCCTGGAGACTGGCCTACAGCACCGTAAACCACGGCACCAGCCTCAAGACGCTGTACAGGAACCTGGCAGATGTAGACAGCCCCGTGTTGCTGGTCATCAAAGACATGGATAACCAGGTTGATGCTGTTCAAATGAAAGTACTCTGTGTAAATGACTGCAGGCTCACTGTTGATTATATAGTAGAACAATGTCCACTGACACATTAGATGATGCCACCTCTTTATTTAAAAAAAAAAACAAAAAACGATGGGTGCGACTTGATTAAAAAATGTATCTAATTAATTACAGGTTTTGTAATAATTTACTCATTTTCTTCCTGATGAAGCCAGTCATTTGTTTGGGTTTGGGCTACTTGTTTGTACTCTGACAAAAACCAGGACCAGAACCACCAACCTCTAGAGTTTCTGTGCTCGCTGTGACATGTTTTGCATTTAAATGGTATCGTAGGGTTGGTGCTTCTGTGATATGCAAACACTTGCAATAAACAACGCCGTTGCCAACACCTTCATCAAGTAGTTTTTGGAACAGAAATTTACCGTCCACCAGAGCACTTTCATTGTTGTAGTATTAACTTGGTAATGTCCCAACTAAAAAGAAGAAAAAGGATTTTGATATTAATACAAAAGGGTATTTGAATGATACCAATCAGGGTGATTATTTATATCAAGGGAATTTAATCTGACTCTATTCACAGATATTTGGGGGATTCTCGACTCATCCCTTCAGAGTGAGTGATCACTGCTATGGCACAGGAGAGACGTTCCTCTACAGCTTCTGTCCTGAGATCAAGGTTTGTTGGTTTTAGCCCTCAGTGTTTTAAAAGTCACCGTGATTCATTGAAATTCATTGTTTGCTGTCTTTTTTTTTTTTTCCCAGGTGTACCGCTGGACCGGGGAGAACTCTTACTTTGTGAAAGGCTATACTGACTCTCTGCAAATGGGAGGCGGAGGGTGAGTAGATTTCTCAGCTTCTTTATTTAGATTTCTGATATAATTTGATATTCTTTAGAGTTATTTCCTGTTCTTTCTTCCAATTTTCCTTCCTGACACCCTGCCCTCTCCTCTGCAGTGGTCAGCTTGGTCTGTGGCTGGATGCCGAGCTGTACCGAGGCACCACCACCAAATGTGCCACCTTCAACAACCAGCCGCTCTCCGCCCAGCAGGACTTCAACATCCACAGCCTGGAGGTCTGGACCTTTGAGTAGCCCTGCCAGCTTCAGCGACTTCTCTATATTCACCCTCTCCGCTCCACAGTCCCAAACCTTCCGACACCCCAAGTCTATTATGCACCACTTGGAGGCAAATGTAGCTACCCGAAATGACACTAAATGCTCTGCAAGAGAAGACCGAAAGCAACCTGTCGAGTTTTCTTTATTTTCACTGGGAACTGAAAGGGAAAAGCAATACAGAAGTATTACTCACATCCGGAAGGTGTGATTTGTGACTGCTGCGCTGATGGTCTTGAGCCTGTCACGATACAGGTTTGGCCTGCAGGTAGGTTGGCCAGTTTATGTCTGGTTAATTATCCCTTCAAAGGTGGAAGCGTGAGAAAATGTCTCGTTGCTCTCAGTTCATTGGCTGCCTTAGACACCTGACGACGCCTCCAGCTTTCCCAGCATGCAGACTGCCTTACCACCATAAGCTTATGAGGAGAAAGGGATGAAGAAAAAGGCTGCTTTTTTTGACCTTGTGGCTATGAAAGTTAAAGGAGTCACTTTGCTGATGTTACTGATGTGTAAATCCTAAAGAAGAGCTGGTTTTAAGTGTGTATGAAAGAATAAGGTGTTCCGCAATGCTGTAGATTTATTTGTCCAGGAGTAATCGTTGATGTAATTTGTACGTGTGGGAATGTACAAGCTTGGTAAAACTACCCCGGATATGTGATCTCGCGTTCAATTTCACACTATGGGAAAAAAAAAAAAAAAAAAAAACGAAATACGAGTTCACATGATCAGGATGGTTACCGAGCTAGGAAAGTACAGGATCATGTACTGATATCCGTACATAAGAAGTGTGGAATATCTTTATTTTTATGACACAATGACCTTGTAACTCGAAGGAAGTTGAAATTGCCATGGAGGATTTAAGAAAGTAAGCCTGAAATTTTCAAACCTAATCCTCCACCATTTAATACGTTTGAATGTGGGGCCACGTCATAATTGTTTACAAGTGTTGCACTTCCTCCGAAGGCCATCTTGTTCTCTTATGTTGAGTCTTAGACTAAGTGAATGATAATGTTCGACTGCATTTCAACGTCATAATGTTTTCATTCCACGTCCCTCTCCAATCCAAAATTGAGCGGTGAAGACAGGAAACGCGCAAGCAGAGAGTTTGCAATGACCAAATATGTTCTTTTGATTTTATATTTGTTGTGATCATATTTTATATAATATTTTAGATTCCTTTTATTTTTTTGTTCTGTTTTTACAAGGAATGTTCAAAGAATGGACTGTTTTTTTGTTTGTTTTTTTCTACTTTATTTGGTTATACTTTTATAGAAATGTGCGTCAAGAGGCTGCCTCATCCCAACAAGCACTAGAAGTAGCTGTTTTATCTTTTGTTGTTCATTCGTCATCATTGTTGTTCAGAGAGTTACAGTCGGTAGAAATGTAACCAGATGTCACTTACTTTGCACTACAAGATAAACAGACAGTCCATGCTGTATCGTGGCACCGTGTATTGTAAAAGCATTTTTAAAAATGTGAAATTGTTACTGAATATTGTTCACCACTATATGAGGGATGCTGCCTGTCCAACCGCAGGTCAGCCTCTGCTTCACTTAAAAACGCGTGGAAAAAGGGATAATCTGTTGGTCTTATTGCACTCTGATATGCCACTAACTACAAATTCAGATCTACTAACACGGAAAAAGAAATGTTCATATATATCCTGTGTATCCGATATGGGCTTGTAGCGCATGTATATGAAATTCTGTAAACATTTGACACGATTGGTATACCTGCCGTACTATCCACTAATGACAGTTATCGCTTCATGTGAAAATGAGCTTTGTCGTCTTTTAGCTATTCAGTGTTGTGACTGTGAATGCTCTTAAGTATTATTTCTTGTGAATCCCAAAACTGCTGTGTTCTGTGATATCACTAAGGATCTATTTATTGTGTTGTTATTGCAACCGTCGGTGCGATGCTTGCCACATTTAAACCTGAATAAATTTTAAGTATATACATACATTAAAAATGGCCAGTGTTGTGTATGTCCATCATTCATATACATTGTATCTATATTCATATTTATATTAAAATATGTATATATCATATTTTTTGGAATATGCTTTATATTTTAAGCATTACTCCATTATTTCTTAGGGTTTGCTGAAAGAATTTAATCTATTCTCTTCATCTGAATAAACCCGGTTCAACTTTGTATCCTCTCCTCCCGCCTGTGCGCCGTGCGTAATGCGCTTGGCACAAAATTACGCAGACCGGAAAACCGGAAGCTTAGCCTTGCTAGCCTCTGATTAGCTCCGGATACCTCGATAAGGAAACTACTGAGAAATAAATGTCCACGACGATGAACAAATCAGACTCGAGTGAAGAAATTCACGAAACGTGCATTTTCTGCGCAATTGCGAACGACCGAGACAGTTGCACGGAAGTCATCCAAAAGGTAAGACAGCCACGTGACGTGAAGCATTTAAGATAGCTCCTACACAAAATCTACCTGGGGTGATTCTGTTCGGGTCCAGTCGTTTCACAGCCGGTCAATGTCGTAACTTGACTAAGTGTTTCCCGCAATGCTGCGTTCAGGGGCCTGTCGTTTAAATGTATTTCGAAACTTTTTTTGCGTCTCTTCTAACAGAATAATGAGCTGGTGTGTTTCCGGGACATTTGCCCCGCGGCCCCTCACCACTACCTGGTTATTCCCAGACGGCACATAACCAGCTGCTTCTCCCTGCAAAAGAAACACATCAGCCTGGGTCAGTCACATACTGCAAATGTTATTACTGCTGCTAACACTTCTGTTAAAGCTCCCATATCAGACACCTTTCCATGGTTTTATTTGAAGTCTTGATATCACCACCAAGGCATCTCATTACAGTTCCACATCTCATTTTGTCTCATTAATATTAATAAGTGAGTAGCAATTTCTTTGATATATGACAATAGACACCAAGGAGGAGAGGTTGTGACTATACTCAACTACTTTTACCACTATTTCTTCTTCAGCATATTTTTATATTACATTTTTTACTGAGAAATAACCTCGTGGTGTGTTCCACAGTTGAAAGGATGGCTGAAATGGGGAAAACGGTGCTGCTCAACCAGGGGATCACAGATATGAAAGACATAAGGTAGTCCAAAGTGAAAGCAGAAGTGTTTGAATGGACTTCACGAATGTGCCGACTGTACTTTACATGTACCCTTTGTTAATGATCAGGAGTTAATTGCTGAAGAATCTGAATTTCTCAGATTTCATCATGCATTTTCCTCTGCAGGCTGGGCTTCCACCGACCTCCGTACATTTCAGTAAATCACCTCCACCTCCACGTTCTCGCCCCCACCAGCCAAATCTCAGAGGACATGGGGTATAAATTCCTTCCAGGGACCAACAATTTTATTAATGTGAGTGTCGAGGACTAGAAAATCCCTCTTATCAATTAACTTATGTAAATATATATATTAAAGGCACTGCAAAATTCATCCACAGGCTTTGATGTTTTACATGGTAAGACATTAAATTCTAATTCATAGTGTGCATTAAACCATCAGCCAACTAGTTGAACATTATGTAAATATAGAAAA
The DNA here is from genome assembly GCA_030544235.1 of Lepturacanthus savala. Taxonomy (NCBI): domain Eukaryota; kingdom Metazoa; phylum Chordata; class Actinopteri; order Scombriformes; family Trichiuridae; genus Lepturacanthus; species Lepturacanthus savala. The sequence continues at coordinate 9,418,418 of CM060477.1, read as the reverse complement.
AGTGACTTCAGCGTGCATCTGCTTTTCTGATTGAGTTTTCTCTTTGTCATGCAGATCCTGTCTTAAACCTAAAATAGATTTTTGTTGTCTTTGTAGGAAGATCATCTACGGAAACAACTCAAACAGGGAAAACTGCAGCGATGACAATATTATAACGTGACCTCTGGAAACAGGAGGGAATTCGTATGGAAGATGAAATCCCACCGAAAGATAAACACTCACATTGCCTTTATATTTAAAGTCCACCTGAAAATATCCTGCAGGACGGGCAGCTCACGTTCAGCTACCGCTTCATTTTATTGTGGTGCCTTGATTGACATTAGTGGATGTAATGATACTATTGGTTGAAATTGCTGTGGGCAAGATGATAAGTGTTAAATGTAATTTTACAAAAAGAAAACACGATTGAATTTTTATCTGATTTTGATATAAAAATACAAAGATTTTTTTTTCTTTCTTCTGTATTTTAACTTATTTAAATATATATATTATTCTATTTATATAATAGTATATATTATAGGCATTTGCGTGTATGAATATGGGCAAAGTGTGAAATAATTTATACATTTATAGTCAGTGATATAATATATAAAGAATCATGAAATTATTCTGTTGACTGTACACTGTTTTTTTCAGATATCTTGAAATGAGCTTTCTGCTTCAACACAAGTTGGAGCTAAAATTGAAATCATCTGTGTGTTGGGTATGGTTAGATAACCAATTAGTTAAACACCAGCTAGTTTATCCAAATCAAAAGGCTAACTATGTTTGAGGCACTGGGACAAACCTTTATTTAAGAACATCTACACATACCTTCTTAAAACAAGATTTTGACACATGATCCTGCTTATGAGTCACAGCTTACCGTTATCAAATTATAGACCATAACGTGTCAGTTTCTACTAGTCTTTAGTGGTGCACATTATTATAAAACGTTTTAATATGGAAGGATATTTAGAGATTTGAGGGTTCAATGGAGTAATTTAAAAGCAAATAAAAGTCTATCTGAAGATTATATGAGGCTCCAGCATTCTGAATCAGTTATATCAAGTTGATATCTGCCACATTCCCAGTATTTGTTTCCTCAGACAGTGTTTCCCTGTTGAGCTGCTAAAAAACACTACTTGATTTGATCACTAGGGTTTCATATTATTTCATATTATTAACTTTTAAATAAAGCTTTTCACAGAAGGAGGACTGGATCTGAGGCATACATTGTATGAATGCATTATGAAGGGATTCCCTAATTACCAGTATGAACAGGAGGGGTGATAATTGCAAGAAAACAATCATTTAAATGCTCATTTTGGGTCCTGACTGCTTTTTTAAAACAGATTTGAACACCGTGGACCCGTCCTTTAACGCAATATCAATGTTTAGAACTGTACAAACGACGAGGTTGGAAGTTTTGGAAGTTACGAGGATCCCTGAACGCAGCATCGGACCGGCTGGACGAGCTTCCTCCTTCCCAGCAGACACGCCCAGATTTACAGCCTATGGCCCTGACACACAAACGCAGCACTGTAATGGGCTCTCGTCCATAATAATAGACTCGCTATGGAGACTCGGGACGCTTCTGGGAGCGAAGAGTGCGTCTTCTGTCAAATAGCGAATAGCCAGACTGACACACAAGTGCTGCTGAGTGTAAGTAGAGAGTCAAGCCCAAACTGTCCACTTCACTGAAGCGAGGAAACCTCCACCCTGACTCTGTCTCTGTCTGTGTCTGTACAGGATGATGATCTGGTGTGTTTCCGTGACATGAAGCCTGGTGCCAAACATCATTACCTCATCATCACCAGGACGCACATTGACAGCTGCAAAACTCTCCAGAGGGACCACATACCTCTAGGTGAGGGAGACCTGGACTCAAACCTCACATCTGGGCTGTTTCCTCAGAGCTTGGGAGCTCTAGCAGAGACCCGGACACAGATGAGCGCTCTTTTATTGATTATAGGAATAAAGTAAAAGCTGTAAAAGTGACCTTTGATTTATTTATGTTAACTGTGAAATGTGGTGCAATGTGAAGTGGAATTACTGGGCCGATCATTGTTTTTTTTTTTTCTTTTTTGAGGGGTTGAGACTATACATATTGCAGAAACAGGAGAAATCTGATTCTGATTTCCAATTTTCCATCTTTTAAAAACTCTACAATGGAATGAGATGAATAATAAAGTGTACTTTGGTAGTTTTACACTTGTTTTCTGCTGATGTTTGACTGAACCATATTGACGTGATTTGCTTGTTGACAGTGGAGCGGATGGAAGAAATGGGAAGAAGTATACTGGAGAAGAATAAAGTGGACGACCTCGATGATGTCAGGTAAACCACTTAATTCACCAGAGTTGTGACTCATGTAATTTCAAATGAGATATATAGGATCCTCTTTAACCCATTTAGGCCTATGGGCCTTTAAGTCTATGATTGTCATTTTGTTACTCATACACTTTTTTTTCTGACATGATAGTAGACAACTTTTTTTTATGTTTTAAGCAAAAAAACTACCAACTACTTCCTGTCACATGACATCATCATGTGCATCATGAGCAACATCAGCTCCTTCCCCCTGAGAACATGGAGAAGAGAACCCCTCCCAGAAAGAGTCATTTTACTTAAAATATTATGATTTTCAACTCTGACATGGATATATCTATTTAATCATTCAAGTCTCTAGAATAACCCCCCCCCCCCCAAAAAAAAAAAAAAATGTGTTGTACCTAAACTGGGATAAATAGATTGTTTTATGGGCAGATTTGTGCAAGCAGCAACTATAGTAGCCATTAAAATGCTATTTTCTGCAAAGAAAACAGTACAAAATGGAAAAAGAATATGGACTTAAATGGCTTGAGGTCCAAATACTATAACAGATTATCACATTATTTGTGGTATAATCGTTTTGTGTCTGTCTGTAAAATAATTTATTTAAATAAATATTTGTTGTAATGCTACTACTAGTCATTAATTGTCTGTGAACTGCTGTGTGCAGGCTGGGGTTCCACATGCCTCCTTTCACATCTGTTCCCCACCTTCACCTTCACGCTCTGGCTCCAGTCAGTAAAATGGCCTTCAAGTCGCAGCTTCGCTACGGGCCGCAGTCTCACTGGTTCATCACAGTGAGTGGTTACACCATGATACATGTCACTTCTGTATGAAATTAATTTCCTAGCACTTTTAAAATACCGTCGCCGTTGTGAAAAGTGAACAAACTCTTTGTTACGCTCTGTTTCAGGTGGACAAAGTGCTTTTACAGCTGAAGACTCTTGGCAAAGTCAAATGAAGAGATAGAAAGAGTCTCAAGATTGCCTACCTCACTTAGTGAAATTTTAAAACAATCCAATCCATTATTACCTGGAAGCATATTGCTATTGCTTGGTGATTCAGCAGAGGAGAAAACTGGATTTTCTCTACGATTTTGGAAGCTGTAAAAGTACAAGCATTGCAAGAAATATGCATCATAGTCCTATCAAGTGTCATAATGTGTCATCAGACCACCAATGAGAAGAGGATTTTTAAATTAGATTCAAATTACTATCAGAATGTAACCCTTGAGCATTTATAACACATTTATAGTTTTAAAAATCACATTCAGAGACATTGTACTGAACCTGTTAACATGTAGGGATCATTTTTGTTTGTATGTGTACTTGTCTGTATGACTTGGATCGATTAGCCTATTATATCTGATGTATTTATAATTTAATTCTAATATTTATAGACTATGAATAAAAGATCTATAGGAACTCAAAATAATACATTGTGACAGCATTTTATGGGTTGCTTTTGTGTTTCTATTTACTTTTATTATAACAGGGGGCAATGGATCCTAATGTATCACCTGAACAACAGTGTTTAGAGGAAAAACACATAATTCAATAATAATCACATGGAAATACTCAGCAAACACTGATACAAAGGTTTGTATAATTGAATTATTTTCTTATTTTACTGTTCAAGATGTAGTTTACATGTGCAACACTAAACTTAGTAAGTGTTTTTCCACTTGAGGGCAGTATAAACAAGCACAAGGATACATGTGGACAATAATTAACACAATAATAATGATTAGTTTATTACAATAATGGTCAGGGAACATGCACAAAAGAATTGCCTTTTTTATTTAATTATTTAAGGTGGTTATAGGTTTTTAATGAAAAATCTACCTGCTGAGGTTGGAAATAAAGACTGAAATACTCAGTTTGAAAGAAATTTCTAAATCTTTTTTGTTCCACTGCAGTTCAACAGGGAAACACTATGAACAGGAGAGATAATTACATCTTCCTGTGTTTATTTGGGCATCTGAGTGTTGTTTTAGGACAGACTTTGGGAAAAAATGTGATCCTGTCACTTTAAATCATTTCATAACAATTTCAGTTAAAGTTTTAGCCACTTGATGTCATTGGTGCAACTTGCAACTCTGACAGGAGCTGCTTGATTGATGTACAGATGTATTTTCACCTACAAAACACATAAAATTACAGTTAGAAAATTATGGAAAATCATTAGCATTTTAGTATCAATCTTACGTGCAATATTTTGGTCTATAAATGTATAGATATATTGCCATGGTGTGTTGGAGGTGCCTGAAATGCAGAAGACTGAACACGAAACTTTTCAAAGCTTGGTGTCATCATGAATTTTCTAAACTTCTGAAGAAGGTACCCAAAATATTTATAACAGCTTTCATCAAAAGCACAGAGTCAGAGTCTGGAAGACGCTGTCAGACAGCATTTACAGCAAATAACATCATTTCTCAGACAAAGTGCTTTTTCATCTCACTTTAATTTAAATCCACCCAACAAAGCAACTTTGCTGTTGGCAAGTCATCATCCTCAGACAGGGTAAGAGAACAGATGCAGAGGCTGATATCTGACAATAACCCCTCATTAGGATAACCTTGAAAGAGACAAATAATCTGCATTTTACTCTTTAGAATTCATGAGTGCTGTCTATAAATATTCATCAAATGAAACACAATACCTCTGTATTAATCCAGGTAGCTCCGTAACTAGACGTCTGAGAAAAATATTGATGAAAATTTTATTCAATAAACAACATTTGAGAAGAATATATCTCACATATTATTTATCTATATATTTGATTTTATTATTATTTTATTTATATTATTTTATTTTATTATTTTAGATTAATGTCAAGTGGATGCTTAACACTTGAATATCTCTTTGCTATTAATAAAGTGATCATTCAAAATCAGATCAGATTAGAAACTTTATTGATTCCACATCAGGGAAATTTGTGCGTTACCATAGCTCAGATACAGAGAAGCAATGACAAAGATAACAATTTTATATAAAATATATAAAATACCTAGAGGAAGAAAAAGAAATAAAATACACATTATACACATTATATACAGAGAGTAAAAATGTACCAGTATAAGCATACACAGGAAGCGCCATCCTGAATAATAAATAAAAATGTGCTTGGAGCTAATAATGTTAATTTATGTAAAACGACATTAGAGTGAAGACTGCATCACAACAGCAGCTTAGGTTAGTGAGCTGGTGTAACATAGTAACATCCGGGTACTCTGGATTCTTCACATTCTACGTTGACGTGACACCCTCGCTGCTGCGGTGTAGCCCCGCCTCTCCCGCCGTAGCCCCGCCCCTCCCGCCGTCAACAACTGGTTTCCAGATATTTGTATTTTCTAGCCTGGCTAGCTAGCCGACGATGATCCGCTGCGTCCGCAAAAAAACGAATTAGTCAATCCGCACGGACGCTTATTCGCCATCGTCCCCTTTCAAGCACACTCCGTTCACAGCGTGCGTCCATGTGCAACAAAACCAAGATCGAGAAAGGACCGACGAGAGCGGAGAGATCGCCCCGAATCCCTCTTTAGCCGCAGCCGCCTCTGAGCGCAGCTAGCACGGCTAACACTCGCAGAGAGGACGCTAGCTGGCTGACAGCTGCTTCGCTCAGCTACTCGCCTTTTAACAGTAGCGCAGCTGAGAATTCAGTCCACGGAACCATGACCTGCCTCTGACATTGGTGAGTATATATACCAAGTCATTGATTAGCAATAGCAAAGCCGTTGCGTTTCATGTGTTTTTTAAGTCGTTTGCTTTGCTAACCCTCGGCTTGTTTGTAGCAGCAGCTCGGAGCCACGCCTGGGCCATTTAAATGCACCTAAATAACACTCGTGTGTGATAACATTACGGGATATTTTGACGACCCTTCGTTAACTGCCTCCCACTGTTCCATTTTATAGCACTTGCGTGTTTCTGCTTGTGGTTCACAGAGAGGACTGAGGCCCAGTTTGGTTGTCACATTTGAGCAAGCAGAGCCCATCACCAGCAAGGTGGGTCTCTGTTGACTCTGCCATTGAAGATTAGTTGGAAAGCCGGGAGCTAGCTGGCCGATGCACCCCTAGTTCTGACCTGCCAGAGCTGCCAATATGATGCCGGTAAGTGCACACTAATGCACTCATTGTCCCGTAAACAGATTCCATCACCGAGTTCATTCAGGGTGGGTTTGTGAATGATAAATTTCTCCCACCTCCTCACTCGTTTTAAAGGTTGGTTCCTGCACTTGTATTCATTGGACTGATCAAAAACAAAATTCCAAGTTCTCCTTTTTTTTTTTTTTAAAGTAAACTACACCTCACTTTTTATTTACACTTGTTGGGCTTCCTCGATCACATGTGATGGTTCAGGCAAGATTGATTCGGTTCATTTGCCTTGACCGCTTTCCACACATCAAAACTATATGTGAGATTAGATCTGCAATGAAAGATGATTTTGATTGAAGTGATTAAAACAATTAAGTTGCTCAATAAAATGGTGAAAATATATCAGCCACGGTTCGCCAAAGTCGAAGATGCAACGTTAAATGTCTTGTTGTCCTGGCCAACAGATAATCAGTTTACTATTATAAAATGGCCTACGAAACCAGAAAATAACCTGATTTGAGAAGCTGGAATCAGAATTTTTCTTCTTATAAAAGAGGCAGTCCGATTAATCGATTATCAAAATCCCTGGCGATTATTTAGTCGGCAACTAATCGATTAATCAACGCGGCTCTATGTGAGATCTGTACAGTGCCACTTTGTTGCCCTCAAGAATCTGCTGTACAGTATCTCTGTGATCTGAGTACATAGCTGCAGGACATTTCACGTCAATGATTATAATGACAAAAAAATGTCAGGAGGCGAACGTTCAACAGTGCCTGTTGCAACATGATGAGGGAAGGATCTGAATGATTTAACCAACAGAATAATAATTATCTTTTTCTCACTAGTTGAAGATGTCACACCTTCTGCCCTCTCTGGAGACATAAAAATAATTTGTGTACTTAAAGAAATCCAAAGAAGGCTGAATAATGTTGAAAAGAAAATAACTATAGCAGGTTCAGCAGGATTTTGGTCCAGGGTAGATTAAACAATATTTTCATTATGAGGTTTTTGTTGGTTTCATTGTTTAAGGCGCACGGCGCTGTAAAGTATAGGATAAATGAATGACAACTCTATTGCGGGAGAGCTTTGTTGGGAGCCCTTTTGTTATCTGTAGTTCTAAGAATGTAGTGATGAATTCTGGGGAGGGTGATAACAGACCCTTTTGGCCTTCAGGGAAGGAAACGTGTTTCCCAGACGCAGGATAAGTTTACAGTCGGTTGAGTTGGGTGTCGTCATAAATAGATTCACTCTCCGCCAGTTATGGCTCCAGGTGATTGTGATGTTTGCTGTCAGTCCTGCAAATCTCTTCATAGGCTTATCTTCAAAGTGATTCTGTAAGTTTCCAGGAACACAAAGTAACTCCGTAGATGCCGCGGAGTTTCCAGGATTGACTGCGACGGTGGCCTCGGTGGACGTTTTCTACCCCGTGGCACCAACAGGCTATCACAGTCAAAGAGCCAGTCGAGCAGAGAGCAGCGCCGCGCTCGGTTCTCGCGTGACTCCCGCAGCCAATGGGACCTCGGCAGATCTAGGTCTGTGTGGCTGCGTCGACTAATGCTCTGTTGTTAAGGGGAACTTTTGAGCCGAGTAGATTGTCAAGTGGCATTAATATCACACAGCAGAGCCGGGCCGAACGTGACTAACAGGGAAAAAGTAAACGTTGCGTCTTGTTGTTGCTTTCCTGTTTTGTTTTTTTTGTTTTTTTTTGGAAGTGTGCTGGTTTCAAAAGGAAACATAGTTAAAGCATAAAGCAGCATTAAAGGAAAATGTCAAAAATATTTGAATCAATGAGACTAATGCCTGTTGAGCGCCTTTTCCAGAACTCACAGCGAGCAAATGAAGAAACATTAAGAGTTATCGATTTTATTTAACAACCTGTTTAAGCCTTCTAGATATCCTTCTTTTATTGGTTGAATATGTAGACATTATTAATAAGACATTTACATTCTTATTCTTCTTCATCCTCTGATAAAGAATTACATTTTTTTAAATTTTTTTTTTACCTTTTCTTCATTCCTTATGCAGCTCTCAGAAATTGTGGCTGGTCGGTCGTCTCACTTTATTCCACATCGTTTGTCATGCCATTTCCTCGTCTCTCCTCTGTATGGTTCAGTGCCATTTTACCCAGATGGGCAGTGTTTGGCATATTTGAGCTGCATAAAATTAGTGAAGAATGTCAAAAGCAACCTTGTGATGTCCCAGTGAGAGGTAGCCCTGGGTTTAGCTGCCGTATGGTTGTTGATCTGAAGCCGTCCGTATGTTTGGATCCAAACGGGACGTAGCAAAACAAAATCATGAGATCATGAATCATCAGATTGTTTACCTAGAAGCTGCACCTACCTAGAAGTTTGAATTTGTTATAATTATTTTACTGCTCATTACGGATGTTTCTAACGACTCATTTTCTCGTCATGCTGCTGAGATGCCATCCTTAATTCCACTGTTTTTTTTTTTTTTTATTAAATATCTAAGCATTTGTGAACGGTGGCAGGGGCAGTCTACATAACATGTCTATAACTGACTCGTATTTATGGTGACAACTAGCAACGTTAGAAATGTTAGAAACATTTGAACGATTAGTCAATTAATTGACATCCCTACATCATCCCTACTATTCATCAGAAAAAATCAATCAATTGACCACTATTAGGTGAATAGTCAGCTATTTATATTATAGTTTGCTTTTTGTAGACAAAACAAGCAAACAAAAGAAAATGGAGATTAACTTGTTTCAAGTTTTATGGACCAAACGATCTATAGATTAATATTGATATTAAAAATATATAATTGTCAGTTTTAGCATTTGAGTGCTGAAGTTTAGAATGGGATACAGGCTTGTTCTATCTGAAGGACTTTAATATATAAGATCTAAAAACAATGATTTCAGTGACCGATTAATTTGCTTTGAGTTTAAATCATTTTATTAAGCAAAAGCGGTAGAATCGTGTGGCGTCTTGAATGTGACTATTTATCGGTTCACTTTGCTTCCGTCTGGATCTTTGGGTTTCGTGCAAAACAGTCCATTTAATTATGTCAACATTGGGACATATTTACAGCAGCTTTGGGAAATTGTGACAGGCAATTTCTCTTCTATTTATTGAGACTTTGTGCTCTCAGGAAGCAATATTCTCCTAGATCTCTCTGCTTGATCGTGGATACCTCTCTGTAAGTAAATGAGTGACAGGACTGGTGAGAACAAATGGCTGTTTGAGTCATCCTGCTCGGGATCGGGCCAGCCAATAAGCCCTCTTCCTCTTAAAATTTAAGTGATGAATTCCCCATCTCCAGATGGCAGGAGAGACACTGTTTGTATCCTGCCATGTACAGTTTTACACATCCACATTTTCTTGACTCTACATAACATCTGCTCGACCCGCCTACCAGTCACAGCTATGGTCAAACGACTCATTTGGTTTCATTAGTGTTTCGGCCACTGGCACAACCCACGGACACTTAACCAATAGAAAGACTTACAGGTGTTCTCCACCACTCACACTCGCCACTAGGGCTGAAATATTAATCACAATTATATGGAAATTGCAGTAGGGGCTACTGAAAATTTCAAAATCACAGGAGGCACAATATTTGTTAAAGGCAAAATGTGTCAAAATACCATTTTTTTAAATTAAATATTGTGGTGCTGCAGAGATGCCCTGTTCAACACATCACATTCTGCAGATGTAAGAAAATATGTTGTTTGGTACAGATCCCTGCAAAAATCACAACATAATCATTTTTAATACGTTTACTTGGTGAAAATGAGAAATATGTAAAAAATGATAATTGCAAAATCAGTCAAAACAATTGCAATTAGATATTATTAAACAATCATTCAGCTCCTCTCTCTCTCTCTCTCTCTCTCTCTCTCTGTGTGTCTCTCTCTCTCTCTCTCTCTCTCTCTCTCTCTCTCTCTCTCTCTCTCTCTCTCTCTCTCTCTCTCTCTCTCTCTCTCTCTCTCTCTCTCTCGCTCTCTCACTAGCTCTCTCTCCCCTCCTTCCCCGAATCACACACACAGCAAGTGTTTTTTCCTCCCAAGTCTCCTCTGCAGCACTTTTGCACTAACGCACCGCTGTCGCTTTCAGCGGTCTGCTCGGAATGGCGTAACGGTTCATTCTCGGGACTGCAAAAAAGGCAGGAGTGCTATGATGAAGAGGTTTGTGACTATAGTGTTACGTGGCCTCGTTAGCCTGTCCAAGGATAACCCCATTTGGGCGAAGGAGCACCACCGGCCTCCAAAGAAGGAGATCAGGAGGAAGCGGAGGGCAGTCAAAAGAGCCAAGAACATGGGCAGACGCAACTTAGTGAGGGCGGTTGGTATTTCTCCAGTGGTCAGTCGGCCGGAGTTTCTGTTTTCTTTGCTGTCACATGTGATATTGCAATTTTGTGCTGGTGTCGAGGTGTATTTGACAGTATGCTGCGTTGGTGTTCTGTGGTTATTGGTTTGTTTGCCTTACACTTTAGTGATCTTGGTGTTTGGATTGTTCAAGAAAAGCTTGTGAAGGTTTGTTATGACATGCTCTGGAGGACATTTACGTCTACTGTAAGCAATAATGGATAACTAAATTGTAAAATTGCAGTTTATGATGGGCCAAATATTCAACTTCATTTATTTTGTCTTACATGTTTGCATTTTATTGAGCACTGCTGCCTTGATAGTAAATTAAAATAATGACACCAGTCTTATGGGTGCTGAAACTGATGTCACTGAGCTTATTAGGCTGTTTTGTGTCCTCTGTTTTTTATTCCTGTGCTATGTAGTATCTTATTATGCATCTTATTGCCCTTGAGCATCCCCTGGGGATTAGCACTGTAATTATCTGTCAGTAAATGTGGACATAACTATTCTCCACCATACTTAACACAATGTTAATTTTTTTTTTTCACATTCTTCCCTCTTTTTCTGTTTAGTTTAGCCGTTATTGCTCTCGCACGTCAGGTCACAAAGATGACATTCATTACTAATGCATCACTGCATTGGACCATAAAAAACAGCCGCATGAATTTATAGACAGGGAGTTCTGTGAGGGTCTGAATTGTCCAAAATATGAGTAGTTGGGCGCATAATCAGCGGAGTAAATTCTCAGAGGCTCCCGAGCACAAATTATCATAATGTTTCAGTCGAGGCTGCTGCCGAAAATGTCAATGAACCACACAGTTGCTTCATTAAAACGATGAGTCACTTTGTCTCTGGGAATCTCCAGGAGTAATGATCTATCGCTAGCTCAGTGACTAAACCTTGATTTTATATGACAGTTACTGAACACTACAAATGTAGCCCGGGGCCACAGGTTCAGTGAAGCACTGGTGGAACGTCAGTGCACTTTGAATTTGTCTACGAGATTTCAGGAGAATTTCAGGTTGATTTCTTCAAATGACTTGTTCTTTCTTTTGACCACAATCAATTAATTAACCAATCGCTGCAGCTCTATTATATGTTGTCTCTTTTCAAACAGTCTCTATAGCAGGTAGAAAAAACAATGAAATGTTAAGCAGGATACATGAGGAAATTCCATGTTTTCCTTTTTTTTTTTATGACAACCAGCTGATTTGCACCTGAAGATCAGATTTTGAACATC